>CAJNJA010021686.1:0-13181 GCA_905231915.1 Symbiodinium necroappetens | reverse complement strand
ATAGATAGATAGATAGATAGTATACCATACTGAGTTGTGCCGAGAGCTCACGAGGACTCCCCAGGGAACCGGCCAGCTTCGCTTGAGGGCTCCACGGAGCGAGGGTGTTTCTTCGTGCTGGTGGAGCGCAATACGTTCTAATAAGTTCGATAAGTACAGGCACTGGACACACTCGATGTTATCTGTTCCTGACCATACTTTGTAAGGAAAGAGCGGATGGGTTATTCTACTTTCTCGGAGTTCTTGGCTGCCACTTCGTCAGCATTTGTGGTTCTTGGATGCGGTTTCGTTCAGAGACGAGTGTGCCAAGGCCGTGATCTATCCGTACAGTCCAAGTCAGTTCTGGTTCTACGAGCCTGATTCTTAGTCAGATCCCGTTCACAAGACCGTGTGCAACTAATCTGCTAGACTGCTGAAGCCGGCAATGCTTTTTCTCAGGCTCTATGCCATGGGTGTGCCGATCTACATGCCCTCGCGAGACTCGCTGCCCTTGTATGTGAGTCAGGAGAGACCTCCTTTCGGCTGAAAAGCACGTGCTTTTGGTGATAATTTGAGCAGTGTGAAGTGTGATTCAGGACTACTCCGTCTGTCCAGACTTCGAGGGTAGCCGGCCTGGGCATGCGCCACATCGCGTGCATCCCCATTCGCCCTTCGAAGCTCTGAAAGCATCTGATGAGCTGACGTTCCGTTCGCCAAGTGTAGAAAGCATCAGCTCTGTAAGGACACCGACGATTGGGCCGCCATGACGTAACCCAGATGCAGCCCAAACAGATGACAGATGGGAAGACCATGTGGGCATTTCAAACGTTTCGTTCAGGTACTGGGCAGCTTTCACCGACTACCTAACGTTGCCGCACATCTCCCACTTTGACTCAGTGCCGAGCTTGCTTAAGCATGGCCCTGAGCGGGCACAGATGAATTGATTGCACGGGCTATGCCACCACGGGACTGAAACATGTGCGGACTCGGAAAGTTGCGAAAGCGAAGCCATCACGTGGGGCGGCTCTGGGGCCTGCCATCCTTCGCTGTTCCTCATCGTCATTGAACAATTTTGGTCATCCTCGTCCTCATCCTACTGTTGGACTTCAAGACTTCATGCTTTATTTTCGTCTGCATCATGTTCACCAAAGTACAACTGTTACTGGCTGCAGTCATGGTCTGAACACCAAAACTACCATTCGGAAGAAGCCGAGAAGCAGCAGTGGTATCAATTGTAGCAGTAGCCCGTAAACATGCACTTGTCGTACACGTGTCGACGATAGTGATTGTGTTGCAATTCTGCTTATGAGAAAATGGCACCCTGCCGTTGCGCGAGGCAGCTGGCTGCGGCGGATCACCAGAAGATCAGCCACTCTATGCAGAGGGCACATGTTCTTGACTCAGTCGAACTATGATCGTGTTATTGCAACACCGGTCAAGGTGAAAGGGAGTTGCATGCAGCCTTGCCTTGCCCTGCCAGATGGAGCACCTCGGGGTGGCAATGAGTTTCTGGTGTCAGGCCGACGATGCGTTTTTCTGTCTGGTTTTCAATTGAGACGGAGGCAGGTCGAAGATAAGGCAGCGAGACAAGGTGATACGAAAACGGAGCGGAAAGAAGCAAATCCAACGGGGAAGGGACTTGAGAGAGAGAGAGAGAGAGAGAGCTGCTGCATCAATCCTGCTGGCTAGCTCCTGCATGACGGCGGCTCGCCAGCCAGCTGCATTGAGCAGCACCGCCACCAGGGACTTTGCTCCTCATTGAACAACTTGTATGCACTTGGGCAGCACGGTGCTTGGGCTTGATGGGTACCGCCATTTCACTCGGCGGCGCTTGCTCGTCGCTCTTTTCTGACGCACCAGACCAAAACGCATGGGGGAGAAGTTAGGCCACGCGCAGCCCGGTGCGAGGCTCCAGGCATAAACAATGGCAGGCTCGCTCAGCATCGTCAGCACGATGTGTGCACACAAATGTCACAAAACTGATTGCACAAATCGGGTTGAGGAAACCGTCGAAGCAGAATATGCAGGTAGAGATGCGAGTGACGGCACGAGTTCTCCAATGCTTGGAAAGACGCGAAGGATGCAGTCGAACCGACGACGAAAGGTCTGTAGTCTGTGGTATGCAACCTTCTGACATGCCATGTCGAACTCGAGAGGCCTTGGAACTCATCGCCTCCCTGCGAGGGGTGCCGCGCACGGTGAGCGGTACTGAACAGGCGGCGAGTAGCCACAGAAGCTTTTTCTGAGAGAGCCCTCTCGGGTTTGCAGATGGCTGGAGACCTTGATGCCTCGGACGAGCACCGTGACCTCTCCACACGCCAGCCCAGTGGCCGGGCGCCCGCAGCACGACACGGTTCCGGCTAGTGCGACCTTTGCTGCTGCAAGGGGGCTCCCCTGCTCGTGCAGACGGTGCTCACCGGCTGGCCAATGACGGGGAGACACGGCAGGCTTGTCGCGAGCTTCAGCCTGTGCACTTTCGCTTTACGCATACGCAGGCATAGGCTGCCTGGCTTGTGAGGATCATCCTCACGAGTATCACTTCGACTTGGATGGTGCGAACAAGGCGAGCATGCTTGACCTGTGTTTGTTTGCTGGAATCCAGCCGAAACTGCTGGATCTGCAGGCGTCTCATCAGGGCAAATACGGTGCAGATCCCAATCTATGGCGTTTGGCAGTGCGTACAGTCGGAAGCAGCATGTGCCCGCAGAACGGGCACTGGGCTGTGCTCAGTTGGCGGTTCTCACTGGTGGGTGAAGCTGCGGCGGACAGCTTCCGACCCAGAGGCATGTCATATTCCACTCTGGTTTTGACATCGTTTAACCTCATCTTCAGCAGTGCGGACAGGTCAAGGTTTGGTCTAGAGACTGCTGCACGGAGACCTATGGTCCTTGCCTTATGCGCACCTCATCGCTTCATTCTGGCTGTTGTGCCTCATCTCAGGTCATGTGCTTTTTTTCCTGCTGGGCAACAGCACCGAGATAGACAGAGCTGCTGAATGTGCCTCCCTGAAGGCACGTCGGTTCTACGTTGTTCTCGGGATTTTGGCATTGATTTGGTCTCCAGTAGTTGTTCATCCTGGAATGCATGTGGCGTTTGCTTTTGTGGCGGCAATCGACAGCTCTCTTCACTCTTCGTCCACTTCCATGTGGGCAGGTGCCAAGCAACGTGCAGGTTTCGACAGTCTGCCCGGGCAGAGGAGACTACCTTTTCGTTGAGGTGCCGTTCGCTGTCAGATCACCGGTAACATACTGACGCACATATATGCCGCTTGATATATGCATAAGAACACATATGGCGTTTCAAGATCGACCGAAATAGCTACTGCAATGCTACCTTTCATTTGCCACTTCGTTGATTCCTTCACCATTGACCATCAAAAAGCTACGCGGGGGGTTTGGTTCTGTGCTCTTCTGCCGTGTAGCAGGTGTTTGTGTGTGGCAAGCGTGTTTCGCCCGGCTGCGCGATTGCATGTTTTCATTCAGATAGTTTCGCTTTCTAGAACAAGTCGATTTGCGCAACGTTTAGCGAAGCGTTGGGCAGGCGCGTCCCTATGTGGGCTTCGACTACACTGACAGCTCTGTCGCTGTGTTGATGTTGCCTGAGGTGCCGCTAGCCAGGGAAATTTTTGGCGTGGGCGTAGCTGGGCGTCAATCTTGTGGATGTTTGTTCCTCTGCCTTCGGCCCTTCGATGCAGGTGCGCGTGCTGAGCCGTGACTGAAGCAAAAGGCTGCAGCTGATAGCGGCGGACCAACCCGGGCTGGTCGTAGCAGGTGTCAGCTGCATTCGTGCCTGTGCAAGCTTGCCTGGTCTTGGGCAGCACGTTTTCAACTCAGCTATGCCAGCTTCATGTGCGACAGTCGAGCCGCACCTTCCTCAACTCCACTTCTTACTCTGTGGCATGTTGACACATTCGACATCAGCAGCACACTAACTATCGCAAGTCTGACCACCATTGTGCATGTGCACTGAATCATGGGCCACGCCCGAGATGCGCGGTCCCCAGTGAATGGTGCAACCATGAGCAACTTGGTTGTAAGCGTGCAAGTTGAACAGCATCCGGAGCCAGAGTGCAAGCCTGTGGCACTAGTTCTCTGTGCCTCGCTGGTCAAGGCTAGCGGCCGCTCATTGGCCAATGCTGCCGCACTGCCCTCAGTTGGCGCAAGGTGTTGGCTGAAAAAGATGTAGCCAAGGCGACGGCGCTGAGCTCTGGCCTTCCTGCCTCCCTGGGCCGTGCTGCGGCAGCAACTGCGGAACCTGCGCTTGGGGTCGTCGCTGAGAGTCGCAGGCCTGGACAGAGGATGAAGGTCTCCGGCTGGTTCTGCTGAACTGACAGATACTCGGGAGGCAAAGGGAACAGCAGGAGCATCTGCTTCTCAAAGCACAAGAAGAGCTTCAAAAGGTGCCCGCTGGTGCTAAGCAGATTTGTCTACGTGAATGTGAGACAGAGAGAGAGGCCCGATAACGCGGGAACCATGTTTTTTTTTACGACCGAGATTCAGATTTGCTCGGATTTTGACTCCCTCCTACAGAGCCCCATAAGCAGGGCTCTCGGCGCGGGAGGCTTGAGATGCTCCCTATGCCCCGGAGGCAAGACCAGATAGCAACAGAGAGGGAGAGAGAGGGGAACGTTTCTTTCCCTGAACCACCAAAAGGGTTCGCTTTTGAAAGGTTGCAGATACAGCACTTTCGCAGCCAAAGACGGGGGAAATCCCTCGAAAAGCCGACTGCGATGTTGCTTTGTTGTGCATTTTAGGTATCTTGACTGGGCAGCCTTTCTTCGTTTGATGCCAGTGTGGTCGGCAGATGAAGCGAATCCAAAACGAGGCATGAAAATCCTTCTACTTGGCTGTTATATTACCCTTGTGGAGTGTTGTTTCCCTGTTTTGATGCCTGATGCCTCGGTGGTGTAGCAGTGTATCTCCACCCCCTCCAAAACGGTTGGGGGCGCGACAGCGCGCGGGCTAGGGGAGCTCCCCTAGTCCACAGCCCTAACGAAAGAAAGAAAGGGGGAACGTGCCAATTTGTGCTACGTGTCAGACCAAATCGGGGGAAGGTACTTAGTCCGCAATATACGTATGTACCTTGAGTGCTTGACCCTGAACACCCCATAACACATGGGGGCACCTGGCGGCCGGAGGGTTTGACAGCCCCTCATGCCCGATGGAAGAAGAGAGGGGGAGCGAGAGTTCGGTCTGTGTGGAAGAAGAGAGCCAGTATGAACAGAAACTTCTGGACGGACATGGAGTGGAGGAAACTAACTTTTTCAACAGCTTCGGCACCCGTGACTCTTGCCCCAGACCCCGGACCTCCTTCTGCCAGCCTTGTTTCTTCAGCTGCCATCATGGTAAGACAGGAAACGATGCACTGCGCACACATGGAACGCTCCTGGAAAAGGCCGCCGCATCAAAAACCAAAGTATCCACGACCAAGAAATCGCCAAGAAATAGCCGTGCAGGGTGAGCGGAGTTTCACATCAAGTGATAGCTGCGATAGCTCGCAACGGGGGTGGCCAATGGCGAAGCATGGAGGTGGTCAAAATTAAATGCCGCCACGGCTGAGGGGAATGTAGGAGAGGTGCCACAGATCCTGGTCTTTGGATCGATTTATGGGCCACATTGGGAGAAGCGGTTCTCCGATGATGCTGGCGATGCTGGCTTTCCCGCCGCCTTAATTTCGCTTTTCTTGAGTGTTCTCACTCCCGAGCAGGTGTTTGAGGTTCCTTGAACACAGCTCCAGGGAGTTCAGCTGTTGCGGATCTTGTAAACAGAGGCAAGGAGGAGAAGTCAGGCGAAGACGGACTTGAAAGGGTTGTGGCACGCTGGTGCGCGCCCACGCGAGGCGAGTCGCAATGCTCAGGTGGCGCGGACCCGAATTGGCCATCAGACACGGTCTGTTTTCGAAGCAAATGACCTGCTGCACTGTCGCCTGAGTTTTCTCACAGCGTGTCAGGTATTAAAAAAATCTGAGGCAGTGGAACGGCGAGCAGGCGGCCCGCCGGAGGCATGTGTGCTTCATGCCCTTGCTCGCGGAACTCTGTAACACCGATCTTCACACAACATTTCGTTGTAGCCATAAGCACATACATCAGCGGCACGCAAAGCCGTGGCCTGCAGTTTTCGTGAAGCATCATGATGCCATCGAAGGCATGCAGTATGGGCAACCATCGTGCCATTTTCTGGCTCAGACAAGTCACGCCAACCTCACAGAAACAAAGTGGGAGTACCCTCCCACTGTGATCTGGAACGCGAACGTAGAAGCCGCCAGCCTCAGCTTGCCACAGTTCTGTTACTCCAGTCTCTCCAACTGAGTGGCCCAGGCCATGCCCCTGGTGCTTCGGCTTTTGATGGTGCTGGCCGCGGACCCAGTCACCAGAAGGCCCTCGGCGATATTCTATAGAGTGTGGAATGCTCAGGTTTCCGGGCTCCGCCTCAGCGCCTCGCTGCCAAGTGTGACTCGGCAAACGGACCGCAGCTTCCAAAACATGGACAGAAGCAGCTTTCCGGGAGGCAGCAAATCTCCGGACAGGTGGTGGCAGATTGGACGAGGTTGGAAAATTACAGAGAGTTCGGAACGGAACTCCGGCTGATAGTTCATGGCATCTTGCAGCATACCGTGAGGACACTTTGCAGGCTATGCTTCGGGAGATCGAAGACGATGAGGGTCTGCAGGCCCTCTCTGAAGAGGTTCGCCAAGCAGACAATGCGATGGCGCTAGGTTCTGCTTTTGTTCATCGGTTTTCGTCGGCTTCGGCCAGCCGGAGGTTTCAGCCCGATATCGAAAGCCCAACTTTCAGATTGTCAGGCGCACGCCAGGCTCCGCCAGCGATAGGACAGCACAGCGTTCAGACCGCTCTGACAAACTGGCAGGCGAGTCAAATCCTGACGAAGGCGAGGAAGGGATCTGGGAAGACGGGCAGTTTTCTGTCGTGCACGATACTCCTGATCGTGTTGCAGGTCGCTTGGTCTGACCTTGGGGGTGTTCCACAGGGTATGAGCTTCTGCGTAGAACATGCCAGCAGCTGCCAACGGCAACGGCCGAGTTCATCTAGGGATCAACATGCGCGTGGTTGCGAAACCTAGCGAATGGCCCGGCAGAAATAGCCTAGAATCTTCCCTGCTGGAATAGCTGCTGTCGCGGCTTATGTACAGACATGTGCGTATCAAAGCGGAAGCTCGCCTGCTGTAATCTGAGCACAAAATCAAAGACATAAGAAAGACGCAAGGCTGCAGAGAGCTTCCCCCTTCGGGTAGAGGCTGGCGCCAGCCTGATACCAGTCACAGATGGGGCACGAGACCCTTTGTGGCCTTGCGCGGATAAAAACCTGAACCTGCTTGCTATGGTCCACGTTATTTGGTGGATCTGGTCGAAGCCTGACTCTCGGCAAGAAGCGTGCGTTGGGTAGTCGGACTTTGTTGCGGTGTGAGCTTTCGTCCAGGTCGAAGCTCGCAAGACTCCTGCGGCAAGGCAGAAGAACGCAGAAGGAGTGCAGGAATGAGCTTGCTTATCCTGTCTTCACCAGTCAGTGTAATTGGAAGCTGAAAAGTTGGGTGTCCCTGCCAGCATGATACTATTGCACGGTTGCCCCACGAAAGGTCTGGCAAAGTCCGGGCCCAGTCGCCGCGCCCACGAGCTGTAAGGGCCTCAGCTGCTGCAGTTGGTTTTCGTGATGTGTGGCATGGGAAGTGCCGACACCGGTCCGAGGTTCGTCCGGTGCTTCGAGGACCAGTTCCTTGCGCCAGGTGCAAGCGGCAGCGAGATGTCTGACTCGCTGGATCTCGCTGAAGCGGTGGTGTATTTGTGGGGTCTATTCTGGCTAAGCTCGGTATGTTCTAGAGGCAGCGCAGCGGAAGTGGCGAGGCATGTTGTGGGTGTGCTTCTGACATGGGCTCTGCGCCGTTAGTATTTGTGCTGTCTTAGAGATTGCTCAACAGGCCACGGCAATTGACGGCCGGCCAGCAAGTGGCGTGAGCTCGGGACTTATTCGGTTGGGCTGCCGGAGAAGTGACAGTGAAGAGTTCAGCAAATCACGGCAGCCCGCAGTGTTGCCGCGGAATGACTTGTCCCGCCTCCTCAGCCCTCATACCACGATCTCTCCAACGTCCATCTGCTTCATATTCTTGGCAGGTGCATCGCTGCGAGCTGCAGCGGCGCTTTCACCGCATCGAGGCTTCTGCCAAGTTCCCAGCATGGCCAAAAGCGTATCTGTATGAAGGTAGTCAGATCCGTCAGACGAGTGCAGCCCTGTTGCAGCTGTTTTTGTCTGCTGAGACCACGCTTCGTCAGCGACATCCTTGTGCCTTCGGCAGCAAGTCTGGCCTGGAGCATCCATGTGCATCCTGCATGTTCGTGGTGGGCAGAGGGCCGCAGTGTAGACACGTGACCGATAAGTTCGGAACTGCAGAGCGCGGCAACACATGGCACACGGAGCAATCCGAAGAAGCTTCTGCCATCACAAGGCGAAACAGCCGCCAGCAGGCACAGATGGTGTCACGCACAGCCTAGATTCACGGTGCGGCAAACATGACGAGACTGACCGACAGTAGCACTTGCTTGCATCTCGCATGTCCTTACCGCAGGGATCCCGGCTGGCATGGACTGCTCCCGCTGCAACTCCAGGTAGCACGGGGCTGCAAGCATGGTGGAGTCTTGGCAGAGCAATGCGCTGAAGACTGGGCACTCGACGTCAGGTCCAGGGTCTGCCTCACCTGAGTTGCCTCCGTCACCTGCGGAGCCAGAAGAGGAAAAAACCGAGAAGGCCGACAAGGCCTGCTGATTGCTCGAGACGGGATCTTGGAATCTCAACGTGAGAGACACGCAAATAGCTTCAGCAGTACTTGGCAGTGAGACTTCGCACGAAACCACCGTGCCGAGCTTGTCAGCAGGACGAGCCTTCGCAGTGCAGCTGGCAAAGACCTCAGTCAACTTCTCGCCGGAAGTCGTCAAGGATGCATAGCAATGAAGCTTCTTTCCAGGCTCTCTGTCTGTAGTTCCGCCGACATGAAGCAGTAGACTCGAACCTCATCTCACCAGGGTCCAGCCCTCTCCGTCCTGGAAACGGCTCGTGGGGGTCCTGGAAAACTTTGTCGGAAGCATCGCTGACGCGATCGCCACTGAATGGTTTGCTCTGCTGAGGAGAAGACAGTAACTGCCTACGTGTCGCGCCGCAATGTCAGCTCGCCGCGCTCCCAGCTTCTGCTGTTGAGATGGCAGCTCTCCAAACAAACAGACGGCTTTGCTGTCTCTATCCTTCACCTCAGGTCCGAATATGAGCAGGTTTGCCAACGCTACGAAGGGTGCCCTGGCCCATTGCTCCAGCACGACTTTTTTCTATCTAGATCTGATGTTTTGCTGCTCTTTTCCGCTGACGGCCTATGCTTGGAGGCACTTGAACGAGTTGAAAGTACTCTGCGATGCCGTTCGCCAAACAAACACGCACCGACCCCAGACAGAGGCGTCTTTGCCGGCCAAGTCTACAGGGGACCGTAGCTGTCTTGTGCAGTGAAAGCTTCGCAGCTCCAGGTCGCCGCGGACGGCCTCTCCAGAGAGGAAGCCCTGCAGTGCTCCCTGCTACAGTGGCAGTGTGTCAGAGTGACGTCCTTCTCCTTCCTCTGTGTTGCAGACTCAAGCACTTGCAGGTATCAGCTTCAGGGAACTCCACGATGACAAGGTGAGCAGTTCCCTGTCGAGCTTGTTTTTCCGCATGTCGTCGGCGATTGCTGCTTCAAGCACGTCGAGACTCGTGCCCCAGGGCTTTCGAGAATTTCTCGAGCTCCGCGATCCGCTGCTGACTTCGAGGGCACAGGGGCTCAGATGCATATAGCATAAAATGCCCTGAAGTGCGAGCCTACAGGTTACTTGTGGGCGTCATATAATCAGGCTGCCCGGCAGCGCAGCTGCAGTCCACCGAAGGCCCGCCACTAGCTTCGCGCCCTTTAAAACAAAAAAATCCGTGTCTTCTCGGCTCTGGCCAGGCTCCGCCGCCGCCTCCAGCCCTCCGAGCAAGGCCCATGGCTCGATGATCTCTCTCAAAGCCAACCTGAAGAGCGCAATAGAGCAGATCTCCGCGGGAGCTGCGCCCGGAGCCGCGCCGATCCGTTTCAGGCAGCAAGGGAAGGGCAGCGTTTTGCATCGTTTTGCTAATTTTTGGTGCACAACGGGGGGGGGGGGCCTACCCGACCCATCCCAAGCGTCATCAGGTCGGATGGCCAGCACCCGTCTGCCGGAGGAGAACAACTCTGAGGCATAACACAGAATTAGGGCCTGATGGGGCTTCGCAAGTCCTTGAGTTGATTCGGCAAAAGACGGAGGCCGCCATGGATGAGAAACCCGTCATACCTCCGCTGTTGAGTGAGATCCCGAGATTGTCGATAATCTAGTAGGTTTGCATGATGATATCAACCCCTGAGGCGCCGGAGTTCTCTCTGACACCCCTCTGCCCATGATCACTTTTGGCAGGGATGAGGAGCCTGCTCATGAGTCAGCTGCCACAGCAGACAGCAGAAGAGTTGCAGAGAAACAAACTTAAATAAGTTCGAGACGCAGGACAGCGACCTGGAACATGTGCGTAACTTGTTTGCCACGCAGGCCACGTCGTGTTGTTCATCGGTGTTTCGGCAGCGTTCGATCTGCGATGTGGTGGCCAGGTTCCGGAAGCACTTGTGCTAGGAGTCTATCGCGTGGAGAATCCAACTCTCGCTGGTTCCCAAGTCTTGCGTAGAATCTTTTGCCCGCGGCGAAAGCCGCACCGGACCTTGGCCTGACGACAGCAAACGGTGCGAGGAGGCGTGCCTTTGTAAGCCAAGCCATTTCAGAGGGCGAGGGTCCGTCAGTGCAATTAATCCAAAGTGGGGGCGTTCATTCGTTCTCATGGCTGCAGTTATGGCGCAGAGACTGTTGAAGCATGGACTCAAAACTCAAGTCTGTTCCGAGTGGTCGCTTTCACCCTAGGCTGGAGTGTATGCCGCAGTGCGCGATGCAATGGGCAGCGACTGTGAGCCGCGAGCCAAACTGGGATGGGTATCAAAGCGTTCAGGAATTCCAGGGCCAGAGAAAAGATCGCTGCAATAGCGCTGCTTTTGGATAAAATTGCGTACAATTGTGGGTGCACGGCATGCACAAGACCAAACGGCAGCTACCGGACTCGTTTGGAGGTTGGACTTGTGGCACGGCACGTCGAGCGAGCTTGATCCCCAGCTCTCGTATGTTTACCGGACTTAACCAGACAACAGGCAAAAGGATGGATTTTTGGTCTATCCGCTTGTCGCAGTTGTTCCTAGCAAGGTTGATAGCCAAAGATGGCCTCAGATGGGCATGGTTCGAAACATGCATGTTCTGCAGGTGCGTTCCCAACATCGTGCTCAATGGCTTCAACCGAGCTTACAGCGGACGGCGGCACGGAGCCAGCCTCAGCCAATTGCAGCGTTCAACCGATATTGGTAGATCCTCATACCAAGCCATCAGCAGCTTCTTTCACTTGCTCGTCGAGGAACGAAGCTCGGGCACGGCTGTTACTTCTCTGCCTCTGCTGCCTACAGCATCTCAGTTGCAGAGAAATCAATAGATCCCAACGTGCGAGCCACGTCACATCAGGCACAAAGTTCTGTGAGCGAAAGCGACCTCGACGAAGAACTGTGTTCTTTGCCAAAGTCCTCGTCGGCGAGCGCTGCTCAGTTCTTGTACGGTGAAGGTCACATCCGCTCCTCCTGTCTGTAATCTGAGGCCTGGGCAAAGGGCTCTCCAGATCTGGTAGAGCCAGGGCCTTGGCGGCCTGTCACTTGCGGATCTTCGCTGCATGTACCCAGAACTCTCAGGCCTCCTTGCCGGGACAAAGATGGCCTGGTTCGTTCCGGGCTCGGTGACTTCGGTCGATTCTGGCAGTCCCTGCGTGGACTCTTGTGTCATCAAGGCTTCGACAGCACAGTGGACGACCCGGAGTGTCCTGTGAACTTTTGCATCTTCCGGGACTTTCAGGTGCGCACCGGCACTTCCACTTGCGAGAAATTAGCTGCCTTACTCCACGCGGAAGAACGAATATACAGTAGCAAATCACGCGTCTACCATGGTCGCTACATGAGTTGCCTCGTCTGAGAGAGTACAGGGTCTAACAAGGAGACACCTCGATTCAGAAAGCCAAGTTCGGAAAACCATGCGAGCCGATGCAGAAAACAGGCTCGGAACACACCGAGGACCGATTTTAGAACACAACACCGAAGGATCTCCTGCTGTTGCTGCTGGTTTACTTTTGTCGCTGGTGTGGCTGCCCTTACCCTCGCAGAACCGTACTTGTGTTGGGGTTTGCCAGCCTACATGTCCTTTTAGGGTTTAAGGTTTGCCAGCCAACATCTGTTTCGTCTTTTCACGGTTTGGGGTTTGCCCCCACGCCAAGGGAATGCTGTTTGAGTCTGCGCAGCCAACAGGGGATGAGCTGAGTTAGCTTTTTGCCTTAGTCTTGCTGCCAGTGCCTGGGTTCCCCATGCCCTTTCTCCGAGCCAGTGGCCCCCAGCTTAGTACCCGAGTGGGGGATCTCAAGGGGAAGAGCTTGAGTTTCTGAGACGTGGGCTGTCTTGCCAAGTGCCCAAATCCAACCCAAGCCGCGCAGCTTGGGGAGGCGGGCCATCATGGAGGTTCGGGCGGCACTTTTCCCTGCTTGGATTGAGGGGCTCGGAGCGAACTCTTGCCGGATCTCCCCGATGACGAAAATGGAGGGGGAAGAGATGGCGGGAGGCTCGGCCGGAGTGCACCCCAGGCCATCCTCTCACTCACTCGCTCACCCACCCACCCACCCATTCACCCACTCAGGCACTCAGGCACTCACGCACTCACTAAGATTATTAATTGTATCTCCACCTAAAATATAATGGGAACAAATGCCAAGTTAAATCCTGTAAAGATTATTAGTTGTATATTCTAGCTCCACTTCGTTCTTTTATTGGTATTAAACTAACCGCATATAATGGAAAGTGTAATGGAAAGAAAAGAACCAGGACAATAATGGGAATAAAGGGCCAAGTACAGAGGGATTCCAAAGGCTAGGATATACTGTAGATTTAGTTGGTATTTCCTGGTCACTTCGTTCGGTTCCTATTTCGCTTCTCTTTCTTTACCACGCAATGGCAGTGAAATGAACGTAGCGAATGTAACGAAGCGCGGTGGTAACGAAAGAATGCACCACGAAATAAGGAACCAGAAAAGAAGATAAGAAA
>CAJNJA010021675.1:0-34145 GCA_905231915.1 Symbiodinium necroappetens | reverse complement strand
GGAAGGAGGTGCGGGCTGACAGCCCGGAGCACTGGAAGAAGCCAAGAGAGCCGAAAGAGGGCTTGGAAGGAGGTGCGGGCTGACAGCCCGCCCCCCCGGGGCGGCAGCGAGGAGCACCCCCCTTTCCCCCACCTAGTGGGGCGACAGCGCCGTTACGTATCGGACGTATCGGTGGGTCGACATTGTGTCTCTGGGTGATATGCCATCTTTGATTGCGGTTACGACAGTGACGATGATAACGACGACTTTTCTACTGCTACTACTTTGTGCGGCAAGTATTCGTCAGAGATGATTGAAATGCTGGTTGCATGGTGTTACGGTCGTGCGGCGCCCAATGTACATGCCAGCTTTTTCCGCACCTACAATTATAACATGCATCGAGAGCTCGTTTGGACATGTTGGACACCATGGATGGGGTCACGGGGCATGAGGGCGTCCAATGTATATGTGAGGTATTCCACGCTTACCGCAGGGGTTGACAGCTCGCTTGATTGCCACTTTTGCCACCGGCTTTCTTCCAGGGATGTGCCTCTGTGTCGTTTATGGTATACTTTCATACTACTTTATTGAACCTGCTTGGTGGCGTGCTCGCCCTCGGTGCTGGAATACTGTTCGCCTTTGGGGTCGCCCTTGTGTGTGCCCTGTGCATGGAGCATCACTCCCTCGGCACTGGCCGCACGGCTTCGCCCCCTTGATGCTTTTTGAGTCTGCCGACTACTTGATATATTTTTAGTGTATGCCGGAATTATCATTATGGTTCAAACCCAATTCATTCCTGGCTCCTTGTTCCTCGACCGCTGAAAATTTTTTCCATGTGTATCCTATGGGCTATGTTTTCAGAGTATTTTGCGGGTTGCACAGCGTGCACCATGGTTCAACCCAGTGACCTTTGGCTAATTCTCCCCCACTTGAACTCTGTGACGGGGAGGGGCTATGGCTATGTGGGAGGCAGGCCGCACTGTACGTGCTGGTCGACGCACACTCACTCACTCACTCACACCAGCAGCAACAAGGTCCACTGTTTCCGGCATTTGCCCGGGGAGAGGCGAAAGCAACGTCACCGTCTACCCATCCTGGAGCTTTCGGAGGTGTCTTTATTTTATCCACGCGTTGTTCTTCTGCCGGCCAGGAAGTCGGGAAGGCTTGGGTCTCTGCGGAGCCGCGACAGCGGCGGGCCTTCGACCGGGGCAACTGGCACCCGTTCTGGCTCTTGGGCCGTTTGGCGGTGCGTGTGCGAGCGAGTGCGTGGTCGCCGAAGCGATCGACCGCCCCGCCACGGAGTAGCTCGCGCTCCTGCCACGTTCACGCAGCAAGTCCCCAACCAATTTACTTATTGATGCACGCCACAGCGCGGTGGCCATCGCGGTTAACTGCCGGTAAGCAGCACACTGCTCCAGTCAAAGACATGGGAAACAAGAAAAATACCTCTCAGAGGTTGCGGTTCTGAGCTGGCAGGCGTTAGACCTGGGCGAGCGCTTGCTTCGGGCCTTCGACACGCCAACTGGGATGCCCAGGTCCCGAGTAAACTTGGCAAAAGGGATCCCGAAGGCACGCCACAGTGTTTGCCCAAACATGCCATCCATGAAATCGGACTCAATGACGTCTTGCTGCGTGCTTTGCAATGAGTTGTGTCGATTGGAGGGTTCTTCTGCGACAGTGACCATTGCCGAGGCCAGACCTTTAGAAGTGCTAGTGTTGGTCGGTTTGATGTCGAAATATGTGAATGCATGCGGCTGTCGATGTGACTAGGCAGGATCATTCTTGCTGGAGTTTGGCATGCTATCGCATCTCACCGGAGAAGATCGTTTTTACCGAGCCGCCAAGCGATCTCTTCTGGCTTTTTGGGGTGTTTCAACAGCAAGAAGATCACATGAATGGACATGTAACATGTAACTGAAGTGTAACGGTGTGCATGGTCGTTGCGGTCGCCGCTTGCAGGCCGACGGAACCTGTTGGACTTGGTGGGCACATCAATCGATGTTCCTGGCTTAGGTTTGTTGTTGTGACAGAAGTAGTATTTCACAGCCGGAGACATCGGGATAAGCGGCATTGGGCGGCTCGTCAGGTGAACACGGGCAATTTCGTGGATCAGCAAAGCACGACCGGTCCTGGGCCGTGTGCTGAGGTGAAGCACCAATTTTGCTTTGAGAGGGGGGGGCGTGCATCTCGAAGGCAAGACTCGTTTTTCGAGTATCTGCTCAAGGGCTACATCCTCTTCCATGATTTCGAGCTGTTGGAGATCTTCTTGAGTGCCTATGCTTCAGTACCTTGGTGATGAGAGTGTTTTTGAGCATGCAATAGGTACGTGCCAGCAGCAGTGGCCACCACTGCTGCTGCGCCTGTCGTGAAAACGTCGCTTGCCCACAAGGTTGAATTTTATCACAGTTTCGAGGGGTTCACCTACAACGTGGTGCTTGGATCGCAATTGCTCAGTATGTTACAGTATGTTGTGTACTTGGACTTCTGTATCATGGATGAAGCTGCCAAGGACATGAACAAAGGGCTCATGGCAAATACTCATCTGTCGCCTTTGGCTTGCGTGTGGGCGTCTTTGCAAGTGCTGGTGGGAGACGTGGCCAGTGGTTTGCGATCGGTGTTGTACTGGAGCCTGGGCGTGTGTTTAGCAATCCAAATCTCTAGAATCGTTTCTTGCTGTAGTTTCTGCGCAGTCTCGCCTACGTTCTGTGTCTGTCCTTCTCGCTTGGCTTTCTCCCAGCCTGTCTCTTCACCGTTGTCTATCGCGTTAGCGGTGGGCATGCGGCATGCGCTAGTATTGGGCAATACACCCCGCCTCTGCATGGCTTGCAGCTAGCCGATTGCTTCGGTCCAGGCTGCCCTGTCAGCATGAGGTACGGCCTGTGGAAGAAGCACGAGGCCTTGCCTGAGGTTTTTGACACCAGAGCAGAGAGCCCGACCCAAGCCAGGCAAGGATCTTTCGGGGATTGGGCCCATTGCGCTTTGTTTTCGATTGTGCAGATGGGCAGGGACTCTCCACTTCGACCAGAGCTGATCGAAGCAATTTTCTACCTGTCGCTTGCTCTGCCCGGTGATTCCATGATTTTTGACATGGAGCCTTGGCTCGTCGAGCTGTGCAGATCACGCCAGACATGCTTTTGGGGATCTAACCTTTGGACCAGGCAAAGAATATCGCCACAGCCATCAACGACCAGAGCCGAGTCGACTGCGGCTTTGCTTCCGTGGCAGATGTAACGACAAAGAGGCCTCAGTGACGTCGGGTGGCAGGCCACATAAGATGGCATGCAGCCATGTTGCTGCCCCTGCAAAGGCTCGATGACAGAATGGATTCCTTCTTTTTGTCCGAGACTCTGGTGTATTTGTACTTATCCCTGGCGCCGCCAGAAGCTAATCGGCAGCACTCTTATGTTTGCACGTGATTCGGTTTGTGGGTGCGGGCCTCACCTGCGACTCCTCTACGTATCTTCAAGGAATCATGAATCATGACTGAATTCTGGATGAACCGGTGGCTGACGGGACGACATCGACGGCATGTGAAATCAAGATGAATTCGTTTGTAGCTTTACTGAGTCCGTGTGAGAGAGAGAGAGAGAGAGAGAGCTTTTCTTCATGTCACTACATGCAGACTCCGAAGCCCGTCAACCGCATTCCAATCACCACCTGCATTTATGGCCTGCGCGTTGTGATTGCGGAAACATGCGCAAACTGCAGGATCTGGCCAATGCAATGCCGTGGCCTGTCGGCGCCAGCGTTTTCACAACGGAAGGCGTGCTGGGCGTGCTTTGTTGTTTCCTTTTAGTCTCTTGCTTTGCGCAACCATTTATCTCGTGAGGCCACCTCTTCCCGATTTTTCCAAAGGCTGCAGATTCCCGCCTTTCAGCAACCACAACAGCTCGGAGCCAGGACTGACTTTTGTTTGACCGGTTTCGTTTCGAAGGAAACTCCAAAAGTGCAGACTTCAGGACCTTTATCCAGCATCCGCTTTGGATTCTCCACAGCCGACTTGCGAGGTGCTGTGGTGGGGAGGTTGTCTCGGACGTGGGTTTTGAGCAATGCGCTACTGGGAGGCTTTGACACCCTTCGAACGAGTCGCAGTTCAGCAGCGCTGCCGAACGAAGTATTTGCTGACTCCGAGCACCGTAGCTGCAATTCTACACGAGGTCATGGCTTGAACTCAGCCCGTAGAAGATAGTTTCATGCACGGCTTCTGCGACTTGTCTACTGCGTGTGGTCGACGATCAGATACGATCAGTTCTCTCACTTGGGCATACAGCGTAGGCTACCAGATGCAGATGAATGCCGAAGCTTCACGGCGGTGTCGTTCACAAGCGGCAGCTCAGCCCAAGCCTGGTTCTGGCCAGTAAACGAACGGACTTCGGGCATGAGCTCGAGGTCCAACTGCTGGTGTGGTCTGCCGGTGATTTCGCCAAGCCAGTGATGCATGTTTCCGGCTTGGCTTCCTCACTTGGGCGTCCTGTGCCGGCCGACTGCTCAACGGCTTAACATCTGACAACTTTGTGCTGCAATGCTTTTGCGGATTTTGCGGCATATCCGTGAGGTTTTGCCGTTGCTACATGCACAACTCCAGGACTGCCGGGGTCGTTGCACCGGCTCGTGTCGACAGCACTCGAAAGCAAGCTGTAACTAGCTAGCGACTGCATGTAGGAAGACGGCGGAGAGACTGCGATCAAAGCAGGTGAGAGGTCTTCGTGTGCTGCTAAAGGACTGCCGGCAGTTGTGCTTGGCATTCTGAGTTGAGGTGACGGCCACGGTCACCAGCCGCCTTTGCAGCACACTTTGGCATTGCTTAGATTGGACTTGGAGCAGAGTCCAGGGAGAATGCGGGATGCCCAGGATGCCCTGAGGATGCCCACGTCAGCGAACGGTTTTGTCCTTTCTTGCAGCGCTGCGACAGTGCGGCGACTGCGGCGAGCGAGGCCGTATTTCAGCAGCTCGCCTTTCCGATTTGAGCCGCTGCGACGTTTGTTCGCAACGCGGGAGATCGTCGCGGCCTGCAGCTCAGAGTGGCGCTTGCCCGTGTCTCGCTCTAGCTATACAACTTCAATCGGTTGTGTGCTGCCGGCTCCATATAGCCAGTGTTTAAAGATAAGATTCAGGCTCAAGCACTCGGAACGTGGTTTCCCCGACATCATCCGGCTCTTGCGATTCGCCATGCAGTGGCAAGGCATGCAGTCTGCGCAGTGGGCCGCAATGATGCAGGCCGCAGTGACGGCGATTGTAGTTGCCATGAGTGCACGGCATATACTGCACCAATTATAAATGAAAGGCCACTGTCTTTTCCTGTGAGGGGTGAGTTGAGTTGTTGTGATGCCTGGCAGATGGAGAACCTTCGTTTGCAGCAGCTGGCCGCTCTTCAAGCTGCCATGATCAGCGATATGAAGCAGGACGACCTCCGACGGCTGTTCGCAGGCTCGTATTGCAACACCGCACGGCTCGTGCACCAGTGACCTGCGTAGGAGCTTGCCAGAACGGGAGATACCACGGATGTGCTGACCACCACCAAGTGTCCTTGAAGCATTTTTTCGTGCTAGCCGCCACGTGTTTCGAAGGGTTCCACTCGTGTCTGCAAAGCGTGTGCGATTGGAGAACCTTTTATGTCAGCAACTCGGCTATTCATGCTAGTCTATCTTGATGCCTCGGTTTATGGGTGCCCGTGCTGTAAGATGCACTTTGAGTAAGCCACTGGATGACAAGTGAGCCGTTCTGCACTTCACCGGTGCATGCCGACGTTCATGCAACTGAGTTGTAAGTGGTGTTAAAGCTGAAAGCATGATGAAGAGACGGTGCTTCAGGTTCTACGGGTGTCTGATTTGAGGCATGCCATTGGAAGATGGCAAAACAAAGAACATCAGTCGTTAGTTCACGTTCCACCAGGGAGACTTCGAACAGAAGCACCGCCTGCGATTCGGATCGAGACGTGCCGTCGCTGCTCAACAGGCTGGGATCGGACTGAGATCTGGCTGGTTGTATTGTCAACCAACATTCAGAAATGACCTGATTCTGATTCCGTCCCGGAGAGGAAGATGGAACCCATGAAACTGGCTACGCCGGAGACTTTATCCCCAACATCTTCAGCTGGTGGCTTCTCAATGGGCATAGGGGCCTCTCTCTCGCTCTCTCGCTGTCTCTCTCTCTCTCTCTCTCTCTCTCTCTCTCTCTCTCTCTCTGTATCTCTTTCTGAGCCTCCTGGACCTGTGAGCTCTCAGATGTTCCCCAGACAGTGTAGCCATCCAAGGGGGGGCTTCTGAACCTTTCGATGAACATCTGCAGTCCCGTACACTTCCGCCTCCCAAAATCATGGGTCTTGCGAGCATCAGGGGTGTTCTTGGCATGGTTCGGGGTAAGGTTTGGATTGACAGTCCTTTAGATTTTTGGGGTTTACGCGGCAGAACAGAGGGCTATGTGCATCGCATGTATGTTATTTCCGTGGGTGAGGCTCACCGACGATCTCTTGCAAGACGTCTCCAGCTTGGTCATGCGGATCGATGCTCTCCTGCAAGGCTTGCAACTCTGCTGTATCTTTTCTGGCAAGCCTTGCAGGCTGAGGCAGCTTAAGCAGCCCTGAAGGACTACCAGTCTTTTTGAGTCTTTGCGTCACGGCCCAGATGACCCGGTCAGGTGTCCGCCCCTCCGGGTTTAGAGCCGCTCGAAGTCTCTGCTCCTCCGGGCTTGGAGAACGCCGCTTTCTCCTCCCCTCCGACACCCTCATGTCTGGACAGCGGCAAGGTGCAGTGAAGGGCGGCCGCGATGTAGTTTACGCACTTTGCCTTCTCCGCGCCAGGAAGCAGATCACCAGAAGGGGTTGATTGTTGCCACCACCACCACGCTGGGGAGCAGCGTGACACAGGTGACGTGGCACATCGCCAACCCACAGGCACACAGCGCCCCCGTAGCTTTAGCTGTAGCTCTTGCGGCGCTGGGCGTCTGGAGGCAAAGCTACGAGTGAGCTGCGGCTCGGCCTTGGTGTCCCCTCCTTTTGCTGTCGGTGGCTTGGAGGGCCTCCGCCTGCTCTTCAGTCCAGGAGAGTGACTCGGCTGCTCTGCCCTCATGCATACAGGGAGGGGAAGACTGAGCAATACCGGCTCGAGGCGGTGGCTGGTTGACTGGAAGAAGGCAGAAGCTTGGCTGCAAATGCTCCGCTTACGAAGGGGCAGAGGCATGCACCGGAATGCGCTTGCCACGCTGTCCTCTTTTTAGCTCAAGGCGAAGAAGACCCTGAAGAAGGCCAAGTGGCGCCAGAGTTGACCGGTGCTGACATGTAGCAGCTCTCCGTTCGCAGGGCAAAAAAGCGGTGGATCGGGCACCACAGTATGGTGCGCTTCAGTTGAAATTTGCAGGACAACAGACCAGTGATGAAAGCATTTAGAACATCTGCCTTCCATTCATCAACACGGCATCACCTTGGCAGGAGATTTTGCTTGCAGTGAGCCCATGACCTTGCTCTTCAATCTTGCTGGAGATCTGCACTTACTTCTTGAGTGTGGCCGATTTCCGTGTTTTGGGGGCCTACGGACACGGTCTTGACCCGCAAATGGGCGCTGCAGCCCGATCCGAGGAACAGTTGGGACCAATCACGGCCAATCCGGGACAAAGCACATGCTTTGTCTGCGAGCTTCGCAAAGACTGGCGACTCGAGACTAATGGCCGCGAGGTTGAACTGTCGTGGGCATGTAGATCTAATAGTTGGACCGCGCGTCTGAGACATTCTGAGGCTTGGACGGCTCCCTGACTGTGGGCGTGGACATTGTCAGCCATGGCCACGGTGGTTTGCGTTGAGCTCGCTCCGCTCCTGGCCTCTTGCACAGAATTGGCGCTGCTACACCGACGCCCTAAGTCCTCGACCCTCCTAGGCCCAGGGCCCCTGCTTCAGGAAACTTCAGGACCTGGCCAGAAACAAAGGGCACGAAGAGACGAAGCAGTTGGTAATAGGAGTGTGCATGGGTCTTTTGCTGTACATTGACGTCTTCTGGCCGTGCTGAGGCAGAGAGATATTGTACAGGTGACGTGACCTACAGTGAGCGGAGCTGATTACAGTCCGGCAGGCGGCAAAGAGGGCTCAGAAAACAGATTTCGGAATGTCCGATAGGACTAATGACTAATGTCTAGCAGCTCGACGAGTCCATCGCCTGACGGCCTGCTGCTTGCGCAGGCGTATAGACTTTGCCATACACTTCAGTTCGTAATTTCTGTGCGCCGCCCCATGTTCTATCGGAGTTTTGGTAGCTGTGAACTAATCATCTGTTTCTTACGGGCATGCCAGAAAGAGGGGTCAAAGGACCTACAAGGCACGCGATCACACCGCGCCACCTCTGCTGGCATAGATGCCATAGCAACCTGGCGCTGTGTGTGTCAACAACATTTAATATGTCCAGCCTGGCAGCCACAGAAGCCCTCCGCTTGCTGAACCACACGTTGCAGTGCATGTTTTGTAGAGCACCTTGGATGCATTTGCTGTCTTTGCAGGGCAGCGTTTTGATCCCGGCTTGAACAGGACTCCGCCTTTCTGTACACCTTTATCCAAGGTATTCCCCGTCTTCGCGGAAGCCATTCGGCAACGTATGCCACGGGCTGAGATTTGATTCTTCAAGGCGGAATGCATGCGCGACGTAGTGTTGCTTTTGCTTAGTGATCTGCGAGCAAGCTCCAACCTGCGTCGAGGCCTGTACAGACTCATACCCAAGCCGTTTCTGAGTCTCGGCAGCTGTCAATATTGTCAGTCACGTGTTCAGCTGTGGGAACCTGAAGATGCATGCCCCCCAAAGGTCAGGGATTGAGAAAGGACTCCACTGTCCACCCCCACAGTTCGAGATGGGGAGCTACATGAAATGAGAGATGTGGTGGAATAGTTCACTCGGGCCATTTCCAATTAGATCTGTTGTTAACTACGATTCACGGCAACACTACCGGGAGATTGAAGTTCATTCCTCGCTGTAAGCTTGTCGAGCCTGAATATCGAACGTCAGCATCATACCGCGGCTTTACACCTGTCCATCTGCCTGTGAGGCTTCATGTGGTGCATGAAGCGGATAGGATCCGAAGTTTTGTCACATGTGCTAGGTTGGGCGGCTCTGAATACAAACAGGGATAGGCCTCGCCCATCTTTGCCAAAAGTCGTTGAAGCCCTGGAAGGTGCCCCTCTCGTCGAAAGGCTAAGTGCATCTGGAAGTGTTGCTAAGTGCATCTTGCTGCGGCCTGTTGCGCCGAGGGCTTGGCAAAGCCTCTAAATTCACCCGCTTCAAGCGGTGGCAGACATAGAGGACCTTCGCGCCTCGGATGGTCAGTAGGGGAGTAGCCGGCATGCCTCTGAGACAGAATGCTGCCGGGCAGTCATGTCGTTTTGCTGGGGAAGTTAGTCGGGTGAACTGAGAACTGAGGCGGTCCTTGTCCTCCGAACTCTTCTTGTGACAGGAAGAAGTCCCTTCAAGAGTGTTCGCAGGACAGCCCCATGAATGCACACAATCACAGTGTGCTGCATGCATTCAACAGCAATTGGCCTGTATGGTCATACTGGTAGTTGAGCCGGCTACTGTACGGCCGATCAAGCGCCTGCTCCCATCTCTGAGGATGGACGGCTTGTATAGATGCTTCAGACAGCATATGTCATGGCCAACGTCGCAGCCAGCCTCTAACGTGGAAGCATGTCACTCCATCTTTGAGATCATTGCAAGAGCAGCTGCAAGATGTTAGAGCTGTGGCATGTTTTGGACGCAACAAAGAGTTGTGTCATGCTCTTTTGTGCCAATGTTGGCGACTCGGGCAGACCCCTTGAGCTGAGCGTTCAGGGTCTGGAAATGTTTGCGAGCTGACGGAGCTACTGAGCTCTGCTTTTACCAGCCGCAGTTTAGGCATCCAAAAGGGGGACGATGCCTGCAGCATTCTGATACATGGCCCTTTATGGCCCAACTCGAACCAATGTGTCGGTTCCCAAGGCCAGCCCGCTAAATGCCTGTGCTGACCTCCGCATACCTGGTGGAGCTGAAAGAACCTTTGAGGCTCAGATCTTGAATGGCCTTTGTCCGCCTTTCCATCTTTTCTGCCGACTGCCAATAGCTGGTTTGGCTTTTTCGTTCTGGCGGTTTTTGTTTTTTGCTTGCCGACTTGCTGGCCTGTTTTGGTCGCGCGCTCCTCCCGCTTGTCTCTGTCTGTGTGCGTGTGTGTGTGTGTGTGCACACGTGCGTCCGCGCGCGCCCGCGGGTGTGGGTGTGTGTGTACACATGGCGGATCATCCAGATATTATCAGCAGGGGGCAAGGGCTCCAGTGACAAGCCTTGCCCAACGAAGCCAAGTCACTGGAGTGGATGCAGTGGCTGATCACCACTGTGTACCTGCCGTTTGTATGGCCAACCCAAAATAACCCAAAATGCTGTTGTTTCTGTCATCGGCCTCAGTGATTCTGTACGGTTGCCGTAATCTGCTCTCGCATTAGGCAGTTCGAGGTTCGTCGCATGAGTGTGTCTGTTCCGGCATTCCCGACATGGGGCCAGATCACAGNNCAGCCGGCAACGCCGGAGCCCGCGATGGCAGATGCGACTGGACGCTGACGTGCAGACGCTAACGTCATGTTTTTGATCACTATCATGTGTTGGAATCATTTTCCGGAGTGTCTGATGCCATCATCTTGTTCATTCTGGAACTGGAGCCAGGGTCGACTGCCGAAGTGAACTTCTGTCTGCAGGTTTCTTTCAGGAAGGGATCAGTCGACGTGACTCAGTTAGGCTTGAGGCAGTGAGGGTCTCCGAAAGTGGGACTTTTGCTGTGCTGGAAGGCAACGTAAGTCCGAGGCTGCTAGGTCAGTGACGTGCCAGCTCCTCAGACATGTCTCTGAGAACCCTTTTTCTTCAAGTGGACGAGCTCTTCGCGCTCTTTGTTTAGGATGCTTTACGATGCGCGCCGGCGCGTGTCTCCATCGACTTTTGGGCACTGGCCCTCCCGGGCACCGGCCCACACTCCACACTGCAGCAAACCCCGCCACCACCATGAAGTAAAAGGTGCGACAGCTCCAGTAAGGGCATGTGTGTGTGTACACACGGGCAAGGGCTCCAGTAACAAGCCTTGCCCAACGAAGCCAAGTCACTGGAGTGGATGCACTGGCTAATCACCACTGCGTACCTGCCGTTTGTATGGCCAACCCAAAATACCCCAAAATGCTGTTGTTTCTGTCATCGGCCTCAGTGATTCTGTACGATTGCCGTAATCTGCTCTCGCATTAGGCAGTTCGAGGTTCGTCGCATCAGTTCTTGCCAAGCCTGGGGGTGTGTGTGTGTGTGTGGGTGTGTGTCTGGTGTTTTGCGCTGCTGCTGGAGGCCGTCGTGGTCGTGGTTGGTGTGGGTTTTTGATGCGAAGCACAGGTGATGCGAAGTCAAAGCACTTGTCCCGCTTACGCAAGATGCTACAAGTCTGTGTGACACGTGTTTTTGCTCTCAGAGTGCAAGTGGAGTTTCCTGCTCGAGTTTTGCACAATCTAATTGGGTGTGTTGCTCGTGTCTCTGAGTGTAAGTTGTAAAGCTGAGGATACCTTTGCTTGTGGGCAACAGCGACTAGATTCGTTTTCAGGGTGACGCGACGTGACACGTCTGTGTCATCATGTGCTGTCGAAGCTCAGACTTAAGTCGAACAGCTGTAGTTGACTTCGGGAGGTGCTAGCGGTGGTGGTGGTTGTGGTTGGGTAGTGCGGCGACAGGCCATCATCGCTGGGCCATGGGGATGGTCATCTGGAGTTTCGCTTTTGTTCAGATTGGAGTCGCACATGTATTGTGCTTGTGGTCATGAAAGCTGACACAGGCACGCCTTGCGATGTTGGGTATGTTGGGGTGACCGAGTTTGTATGAAACAGTCGCAAATCTTGAAGCAGAAGGCCCTGCCGCGTAGGATCAACTGACAAGCTGCCGCCCTGCGGTGAGGCAACATATGCAGGACGGCTTCTGATGATCTCTCGAGGGGGATGCTTGTTTGTCCAGTCACTCGGCTTGCATGCGGCTTTGCAGTCATGGGTTGTTGCGCGGAATGCTCCAACTGTCATTCTGTGACAGGAAGTTGCTTCGGGCACAGCTGGCAGGGGCTGCAGGACGCAGAACTGTAACCTGATGTGCACTTTTGTTGTGTGCGGAGATTGAAAACTATCGTAGCTCCTCTGAACATTGGAATCGGTTCGCCTTCATGCTTTGGGTTCTGCATGATATCCTTAACAAAAAGGGGGGGGGCGCGCGCTTGCATTGTGCATCTTTCGCGATCTCTGCTGATCTGTTCGTGTGGTGCAAGGTGGTGAGAGCTCACCGCATGATACCGCCGTAGCACCAGTCTAGCTCGCAGCGATCTGCCTTTAACACGTGGGTAGGCCTTCTTGTGCATATGCACTTGTACTCGTAACTGCTTGTGGCTGTGGCTTCGGCATGCTTTCTTCCCGAACCTCCTGTTGGCAATCTGGTCCTGCTATTCTGGGAATCGTTGCGTGCTAGGAACGCACGGCGAGTACAGTAGGACGATGCCGTAATGGGCAGAGTGTGGTGCGGGCGATGGACTTGCAGGAGTCGTCGTGATCAATTCCGAGAATCATGACAGTCGCCTGCAAGCCACCGGCTCAAACCAACAAGCTCAGAAACTATCGTTGACATTTACTTTGGTGGGTTGCACTGCCGCCCTTGCCCGCGCAGCATCGCAGCCAAGGTCATGACGTGTCCAAATCAAGAGCGTGGCGGCGGTAGTGAGGCCAAGAGGTGATGTTGTGCCGTTGTCTCGTACCGGGTGCCGTCGAGAGGTTCGCATCCCTGCTGCTATGGCCACTTGG
Source organism: Symbiodinium necroappetens (assembly GCA_905231915.1). Lineage (NCBI taxonomy): Eukaryota > Dinophyceae > Suessiales > Symbiodiniaceae > Symbiodinium > Symbiodinium necroappetens. Next base: position 21,364 of record CAJNJA010021675.1, on the reverse strand, counting down.
CAGTATTTGTGGCTCTTTCCCTCTTGGCTTGCTGCATTTCACCGTTTATCGTCCCGCGTCCCAAGATCTCCTGGCACGACGGCCAGCAGCTGCTGGAGCGCCTCAACAGTGAGCCTTTGACAGCCACACTGTTCGCGCCACACTGAAAACAGAGATCTCCAGCCGAACCCGTGAGTTGCGATTGAGATGTTGATACCTATGACATGTGCTCGGTCAGCAGTTTGGGCTTCAGTTCTTGTTGCACGATGTAGCTCGATGGCCACATAGCTGGCTTAACGTCCCTACCTCAGAATCCAGAACCATCAGCTGCTCGTGAACGCCCCGCCCAAGAGCTATGTCAAAACAGGTGGTGGCATGGTAAGTGCAGAGCTTCAGCAGCACCGGCCTTAGCATGCGCAGTGCACTGCATTGGATCACTGACCGCGGTTATGCATCCGTCACGGAAGGCTCAAGCGGAAGTATGATGAGGAAGATGTTGAGCCGCAGCTGGATCCAGACGATACTTCTCAGCAGCCTCATCCAGTGAGCATGATGCTGTCATGTGCTGGGCCGAACGAGCCTTTCGTGTAAGGAGGATGACGGTTACGAAGATTATGTCCCAATCAAGAAACGCAAGGCCATTCAATTGCTGGGTGCCTGCAAGATTTAGCGAGCCTCAGCATGGCAAGGCTGCGATGAGAGAGAAGCTCGTCTCGGACAGGCCGATGCTGCAGCATTCAATAGTTGTCTTTGTCTTTGCTTGTGTGTTGGTGCCAGTGCCACCCTGGCGCTGCGTAATCAATTCGCCACGAAAGCCTCAGTGCTTTCTTCGCGCTCGGAGAGATGATGGCCTGCAGGCAGAAGGAACGTCGAGAAGAAGCCGAACGAGTCATGCGCGAGAGACTCGCGGAGGCTGTTGCTGGTGTTGCACCGTTTCATCCTACACGACCCTGCAAAGCACAGCATTTTCCGAAGTGTTGATGATGCGAGCATTCGGATTTCACGGGGGTTTTGGGAAGCCGGTAAGTCTGCAGTCTGCCTGAGTGCCTCCTGGGCTGATGTTTGAGCAAGTAGCTTCGTTTGGCATCTCCATGAGACAGGAAAAGAAGAAGCGTGGCATCGTAGCTGCCTCAGAGGTCGGAGGTTCAAGTGCCACTTGATGCCAAACGACCTGAGGCAAACTCCTTGTTGGCTGTGTCGGCAAAGCTCAAAGCAGAAGAGGAGGCCAACAAGGCCCGGACTGCCGAACAGCGGGAGCCAGAGGGGCCTGTACGTGCACTCTTGCCGTGAATTCCGTTCGAGGAAGGGCGCGAAGCTGCGATCAAAGAAAGCATCAGGAATGAGGAGGACGCCGGAACGCTCAACAAAGCTTACATGCTGTGATTTGTTCTGCTGCCACTGAAAGTTTTGTGGTATCTTACCGACTCATGTTGGCCTGGAAGGACCAGCTCCTCGAGCAGGTTCAACTGCAAATGAGCACGCCCTTGATGTCCGTGCTTGGCTGAGCTGCCGTCCGCTTCCATCACTTCCATCCATCCATATCTTTGCAGATCATCAAGGGATTCCAAAAAAGTGTACATATACATATACATATACATACATACATACATACATACATACATACATACACACATAGATCATCGGTTTTGCCGAAGGTCCGGGAGCGAGCCAAGGGCATCCTCTACACGCAGAGGAGAGCCTCACCTCAGCGCCCTTCTCTAAGCGACCCGCGCGATGGAAAATGGCGACCCCTTGAGGATGCCAGCGATTGGCGACTGGCGGCCGATACAGAAGTACCGTCGAGCACCAAGCTTTTGCGGGAGATGTTGAAGGTTTGCTGCAGTTTACTGGAGCCTTTGATGAGAAATAGGGCTCCAAACTGCATGGGATTGGGATTGGTATTTTTGGTGCCGATTCCTACTGGATGCAGTTCCACACTGGTTGCAGTTCCACACTGGTCGAAGTTTAGGTGACATGCCAGAAGCAGAGAGAGCTTCGGTCCGCGAGAAGTACTTCATCGAGGTGCTGCCTCACGCCACTTTGCCTGCACAGTTGGGGCTGCGGCATGCCAGCAGGTGAACGGACAAGAGATCCCAGCACCGATCAAGCGCTTCGAGGCATGGGCAGCTGACATCTGGTACTTCTGCCAGCTTAGACTTGTCTTATGATCGCTGCCAGGAAATGCGGCTGCCGCGCGGCATTCTCGAAGGCCAGTGGACAGAAGAATGTCGAGAGAACAACGGCAAGACTTTCTGTCAAGCTGCTGAAGTGACCGAACAGGCTTGAAGGCCAAAGGAATCATTAGGCCAACCCAAATCCAGATGTCACTGAGCTGCAACTTGGGAATCCTTATGCTGTGCACATGTGAGAAAGGCTGAGTGTGAGCATTGGCTGAGTTTCTGTATTGGCTTCTGACAACTGCCTTGCTTGGGTTCATGTTTCCTCCATTCTGCGCCAAGGCAAGGCATTCCAGCAGGGCTGATGGGCCGTGACATTATTGGATGCTTGGGTGGACTATTGTGTGGACAGCATTGATGACAGCCGCATCCGACGAAAGTGTTGCCTGTAGGAGTGTAGCTGTCGAGATTTCAGGAATTGCCTTTACCGGCAGTGGCAAGACGCTTGTGCTCTAACCTTGGCGGTTGTCGAATGTTTGTGTGCTGGTGCACCGCGGAGCTGTGGCCTTTGATGGAGAAAGGTTTGGCCTGCCCATGATTATGTGCGCGCTGGAGCAAGAGCTTCGCGCTCGGGTCGGGACCGCGGCCTTTGCTTGCACAGGTCGTAGTTAGAGAAGTACAGTTTGTCCAGATTTCTCTGAATATGTATATATATATATACATACACACACACACACCCACATACATACATAGATTATATATATAAAGATATGAATCCACACATATCTATGCTTGGAGGTGCAGCCAACCGAAGGCCCTTTTGGCCTAATCATTGCGCCCTCCCGTGAGCTGGCGCACCAGACCTACGAGGCGGGGCCCTGCCAAAGCAGCTCCGCGCCTTTTTTTGCCGGTCCTTGCGTTGGAGCGTGACAGATTCAACAGGATATGTTATACATAAGGATACAATGTTCTGGAGTAAATGCAATAATGAAATGAGATATAGTGCCAACATATATGTATTTATGTGTATAAATGCATAAAAATATATATACATATATTTATTTAGGCAGATTAGAGTGAGGGCCCGGTGCCACTTCCCTCCCAGAGTGGCTTTTTGCCACGTGAAGAGGTTTGGTGGAGTTTGGGCCCGAGCCTTCTCTTGGTGCAGGTCCTGGAGTTCTACACGGACCACTTGGCCGAGTACCACAAGGAGTTCCCAAAGCTCAGATCGGTTCCTCGGAGTGGGAGGCGAAGACACGTCGTGCCCGTTCCTCACAGCTTTTTCGAGGTTCTTACCATTGGCGGGCTCAGCACTGGAACCCAAGCGATGGCAATCAAAAAGGGCTGCCACATGGTCGTTGCCCCCCGGCTGAACTGCACAGCCACCCTCCAATTGCAGGAACTTTCAAAAATTCCTTAGAGAATTCCAGCTTTCCTCTGAGGCGACACCCGGCCGATTAAATGACCTGCTGAGCAAGAAGCGCATGTCACTGGCACAGCCGGGGGGCCCTGACAGAGGGCAGCAGCACAGCCCTTGTCGAAGTTTTTCGCGGCTCTGAGGTGCCAAGTTCTGGTGCTTGACGAGGCGGACCGCATGATCGACTTAGGCTTCGAAGAAGAGATCCGGAACACCTTGGACCATTACCGAGGCACCTGGCCTGCAGGGAAGCATTCAGCTCTGGCTTTGCATGGCTTTTCATGGTTTTCCTTTCAGGTCAAAGGCAGACACTTCTTTTCAGCGCGACGATGCCAAAGAAGATCCAGGCCCGGCTGAGGGAACGCAAACGGCACGTGCACAGCTCGAGTCTTCCGGAGGACTTCGCGAAGACAGCGCTGGTGGACGCGGCCACTCGCCTGCAAGTTCCTGGCATGTCCTGATTGTGCAGCGCAGGGTTCGCTAGGTCGTGATTAACGTGGGCCGTGCTGGCGCTGCCAACTTGGATGTCATTCAAGAGGTTGAGCCTCCTGCTTCAACTTCAGTAAGTCCGTTTCAGTTTGACGAGCAAAACTTCTGCAGTGCGCATCGCTGCGCATGCCAGCACTCATGGATACTCATGGTTCGAGGTACGTCAAGCAGGAGGCCAAGCTGGTGTACCTCCTCAAGTGTTTGCAGAAGACACCTCCCCCAGCAGCTTTGGCAGCAAGGAGTCGACCCTGGCTCATAAGAACAACACTGATGACTGCCTGAGGTGCTGATCTTCTGCGAGAACAAGTCGGACGTGGATGATGTGCACGAGTACCTGCTGTTAAAGAGCGTCGAGGTGCCCCGCAATTCTTACCATGTGAGACTATCGAGAGTCTGCAGTCGAAGGAAAGAGAGAGAGACACACACACACACACACACGCACACACATATACATACATACATACATACATACATACGTACGTACGTACGTACGTACGTACGTACGTACGTACGTACATACATACATACATACATACACACGCACACAAACACACCTTGCGGCCACGACAGTTACTGGGTTGCTGCATAGCACGGAACTCAGCTGTTTTGGGTCTCCAACTGTACGAGAGGCACAAAAGTTCGGATTTGTCATGTCCACGTCTGGATCTTGGTCTGTCTTCTGCTGATTCTTCAGCCCTCCTCGTACAACATCCCGCGGCCATCAAAACATGCCAAGCGCACGGGGGCAAAATGCGGGCAGGTCGTGGCAATCCACGGCGGGCTGGACCAGGAGGAACGCCACGAGGCTATCCGCTCCTTCAAGGAGGGCTCCAAGGAGACCTGGGGACATCTTAAAATGCAATAAATCATTATAAAGCAACATGACAAAACATAGTATCGTTTAACATAATACAATATACTGTAACAATACAGAATATAATATTCTCATATAGGAGAATACAATATAAATCCTATAATAAGCCATAACATAACATATCATAATACAACATACCCTAGTACAAAACAGTTATTAATATGATATAGTACAATATAACGCAATATAGTGCAAGATAATACAATATCGTATATTATAACATGTCTTAGTACAATAAAATGTCTTAAGTGGCGGTACAGGGTGCCTCCCTTCATTCCGTTGTGCGGGTGCTTCGGAGGACGTCTTGATCGGCACAGACGTGGCGTCCAAGGGTTTAGATTTCCCAGCTATCCAGCACGAAAGGAGCTCAGCATTGTTCAGCTTCCTCCGAGTGCGGAGAGGGAGTGGAATTTGATTATTTGTGTTGGCTGTCACTGGGCCCAAGGTCATTAACTTTGACATGCCGAAGGAGATCGAGAATTATGTTCACCGAATTGGTCGGACAGGCCACCCGGCAAGCGCATATGCCGGCAGTGGTGCTTGTTGGCATGAACACAGCATGCACAGCAAGCGGTCCCGTTCGGGATGACGCCCAAAGCAATGATTTCTTATGATTCTGGATATGCTTTCCAATCTCACCTAATGTAGGATCCAGAGCTCGATGCCCCTGGAAAGAACATCCGAACAAGCATGCTTGAGTATGCTCGTAGGGTGAAAATTCCGCACAACCACAGCAGATTGCCGATGCAGTCTGGAGGCTGCTGCTATGTTTTGCGGCGCTTATTGACTTAATGAGTGTCAAGCCACATGCGAGCAAGAGCTACTTTTCATTGTCGATGCCTTTGATAAGGAGACAGGGTATGACTCACACTGGTCGCACACTTGACGTGGCACGGATGACAATCACCTCGTAATAACCTCTTCCTTGCTTCACCCAAGGGTGTAGGAGGCTCTGCTTCCGTGGGTGCTGCTCATTCGAGTCTTCATTCTCACGAGTTCTTGGAAACATCACTTTGCAGACTCCAAATGCTGTGGGTCACATGCACTTCTTCAGCAGTTCAAGTGCGAGCACGAGAGCAGCACGACTGACCTTGCAGTACGCAAGCCAGAGCGAAATCAAGGTGAGTCTCGGCCCGTACCCCCCTGCATACGTCCCACCGTTGCGTATTTTCTTTGTGCTTGGAGTGGATTTGAAGATATTGCCTCGTTTCTTCACCCTTATCCGAACCAACGCAGGGCAACTAATCCGGATCAATCCAACTCACTTATCGTTTGGTTGTCCCCAGTTCGAGATGAATTTTTCACCAGGTCGATGTGGACGAACTGGTGTGGCTACCACGTTCGTCAACAAAAACCAGGATGTGCCTGAGCTGCACGTAAGTTCTACCAGTAGAAGCAGTGCAGTCCAGCTGAAGTCGGTACGCTCTGTAAGAATGTTGCAACAGCCAGTCGTGGTTGTTCTTGGGCATGAGCACGCAAGACTCCTTTATCATGCCGCTGGCCGCTGTTGAGCCCGTCCACGCCGTGCAACCAGTGTCTGTTAAGCCAAGCCACAATCAAGCCAAGGAGACAATCTTGCTCGACTTGAAGGCTTTGCTGCTGGAGGCTGGACAGCACGTGTCCCGGCGGAAAAAGGACTTAAACATCCGCAGGTTTTACAGGAGTGAACGACACTGTGTTTTCCAGCCCATCACCGATGCTAGACAAGGTCCCTCCTTTCCTCATGCAGCTCGAGACGGGTGGAGGGGGCAGAGAAGAAGAGGAAATTGGTGGTGTCAAGGCGGGTGACGTACTTGATCAGCTGTGCAGTTGAGAATAAGTACACTTTGTCCTGACCCATGCTGTGTCCAGGGCTGCGCATATTGTGGCGGACTTGGGCACCGCATCTCGGACTGCCCCAAGTTGGAAACGACAAGACAGAAGACAACGTCCGCCACGAAGGCGAGGTCATGTGCTTTTGCAACAGGTAGTGCCCGACGTATGGATTGTTTCGGACTGGAGGACTATCTCACCACAGGTGCTGCGCGCTACACAGGCGCAGAAGGCCGGCTGGGGTTCGTCATCGAATACCCAAGCTGCCTTTTTTGTATCCTAGGGCTGGGTGGCAAGGGTTCGCGTACAGCTTCATTGCAGTTTCTTTTTTCGGGTTCCAATCGAACCGCAAGGCTACGCCGGCGACTGGTGAGCTTCGTGTCACACCCGTATGGAACACGAGAGGGCTGCGGTTCTATCTCGCAGAACTTAGTCGATCCCTCTTGCAGCAGCCTTTGATGTGCAACAAGTCTCACCCAATCTCAACGCAGAGTGCATCTGCGTCGGTCAGAAAGTAATAACACCAACATGCTAGGTTGGTACTGTTGAGCTCTGCCGCACTGCTCAAGACGGACTGTCAAGATCTTGCATAAAGGTTACGGCTCAACCCTGGTCATAGCCCGCCTCAGACAGAGTCTACGAGTGCCTGCTTAGGCCGGGTGCTTACGCAGAGGACGTGCCCAAGGCATGTTGGCCGCATCTGAGGCTTCGCATCGCATGGGGTACGATGCGTGGAGAGGCAGGCATTCCTGTTGAAAGAAGCGGCACCCCATTGCTCTCTCTCGCCCTCTGTCTTTTCTTTCCCTGCTTCGTGCAGGAGGTGGCCTCGCATGCGCGCTTTCTTGGCTGGCGTGACTTGGAGGCTTGTGGAAAACAGCAACCCCTGCGTGCATGAATCACATGAATGATGAGCTGAGGGCAGGGTGGACTTCAGGGGTGCCCCATGCACCGATCAAGAGAGTGGCGGCCGTCATCGGCTCAGGCATGTCTCACAGTGCAGATGAGGACGCATGACGACACCTTGTGTGGCCGAGGCCTGGAATGCAAGCCGAGTGATCCCCGAATATCGATCGCCGGAAACAAGCATGCAATCTGGTCCGACGACGCTTCAATGGAGCGTCTGCTGGCCCAACAAAAGATCTTTGTCTAGGGCCGTTGCATGAACCAAGGCTGTGTTTTTGTGAGCCTTGGATGTCTCAAGGCACTGACGGCTTCAACTTCCATAGCTGCCTAGCGGCGGTTGGGCGTGGCATGCTCGGATGTGTGGTGTGCCTGAGCTCGTGGCTGTCCTAGGCTGGCAGGAGGAACTCAGTCCGCCGCCCGTTGCAAAGCTGAGCAAGGCTGGCTTTGGCCCGCTCTATCGAGGTTTTCTTTACCAGGTTTATCTACCGTGTTCTGGCTGCATGATTGGAGGTTTCGATAGTCCGCGGGCCACGAGTTGGGCCCTCGAATCGGGCAGGCAAAAAGTCCCTCGGCCTTTGGACCTCGGTCTCCGAGGTGGTGAAAGTTCCGTCGCCGACACTCAAAGCGGCAACCTTCGAAACCTTGACAGCCAGTTGTCCGGCGGGCCTGCTGGATGCGTGCGGCGCTCGGCGGACTCCACAGGAGGTCGCGAAGCCAGGTTTGGCATCAAAACTCGCGAGATTGCGAGAAAGAACAGGCTGGAGGCCATGCAGAAAGGTGGTGGCACCGACCCGAGATGCAGACGATATAAGTTGAAAAAGGCACTGCATCAGCCCCTCAGGTCTGCCAGCCGCGCCTCCTGTGCCACTCGCAAGCAACCCACCGAAAGCCGAGAAAGGCGAGGCATGCAAAGAAGTTTGCCACACCCTAAAGGAGGGAAGACCCCTGCTGGGAGCATCTGGGAGCAGAGCGTGGCTTCTGAGAGGACGCTCGCCACGCTCTCCTTGGATCGCTCGTCGAATTCGTGGAGAGACTCGGGCACAGCTAGCTCGGCTTGCTGTGGACGAGGCTCGAAGTTTCTGTCAGAAGCCTCTGAAGCTTTAGACTTTAGACCTTTATAGTGCCCTCATAGCAACCCTTATATACCAGGCCCCACCTCATGGCAACCTTTTTATAGCACCCTGTGAGAATATCTCCTCGGTTCTTGCGTGTATAGCCTGAGTGCGTGCCTTTTGCTTGTGTAGAACTAGTGACGGCATGGGCATGTGCAGGAAGTTGTTTATACTTTGGCCGTTACCTCTCGAAGAGCCTTTGAGCTAAAGGCACAAAAAGTAGTGTCCGGAGCGCCATTGAACGTTAACCCTGTATAGTAGCCCGTATAGTACCCATATTCAATCCGTGAGTTGCACCGCGCCTGGTGCCAGGACTTGGAGCCGACGTCGCCCACGTCCCAGCCTTCAGAGGTCCAAGAGGAAGAAGTGGAGGCGCTGCGCACCTTAGCGGACCTCTCGGACAGCGAGCAGATGGGATGCACTTATGTATTATTACATTGTTATACCAGTTCTGTTTTTCTTGCCGGACTTGTCGATAGCTGTCACCTTCATTCCGAGGCTTGGCAAAATCTGCAGAGGAAGCGCTTCTAAGCTGCATGGGCCGGGCACCATTGCAGCTATGGGCGAAGTTGCTGAGCCACATAGGTGCCAGTGGTTCAAAAAGATCTGGAGCGGCAGAATTTGGAGCGTGCACAGCGGAGAAGGCGTGTGATCGAGGCCTGTGCTCCTGAAGCAATGCAGAAGACTCGTTGAATTTCAATTTCAATCGGCACGATTGTGCTGAGTTGAGTGCTCTCGTCGAAGCATTGGTGGGTTCTTGTATTTCTATTTAGTCAAGTTTGGCGATATGCACAGAAAGTGAACAGACAGTGGAAGGCGGAAGCGCAGAAAGCGCGTCGCTCTGCTGTTGAGTTTCGCCAGCGCCGCGAAGTCGTCAGTCCAGAGAAGCAGAAGGAGGTGCGATGAAGCTAGGGGCTGCTAGGCTGAGCGGGGGGTGCCGCGATTATGAGGTAACGCCACAGCATACGGACGTCAGTGCCTGAGGGGAGAGCGAGCCCCCATGGCATGGCAGAGAGCGGGGAGGGCTCGCGACGAGTCGCGCTAAGGCACGGGAGGCCGACAGAAACCAGCGCTTACAGCAGGCCGGGCGAGCGGGCGAGCGCCCGCCGGCCCATGTTTCAGGAGATCGAGCAGTCGAGCAGAGTTCGGGCAGAGTTCGGTCAGGTGCTGGGAAAGCTTTCGGGCTCCATCCCCGTGACGACAGTGGAAGACACGAGAGAGGCACGGGGCACGGGCATGAACCAGAGCTTGAGCATCCTCGCCAAACCCAGGGTTCCGACTACGAGGGCTTGATGAGTTCAGATTCCGAGGCACCCTGATACTGGGAATGCACGGATGTTGCGCATGCAGAGAGAATTAGTTAGAGAGGATGCGGACTCTGTCAAGCTGGAGCAGAAGAAGCTATCAGAGCGCTCCAAGCAGATTCGGAGGACCCTCTCTTTGATTCTGATATGGCTGGGATCCAGCTGAAAAGCCATAATATTGTGGACAGTCAGGAGCGCCCACACTCGAACGGCCCCTGAGCTGTGTTGTGAGGAGAGTTAAGGAGGCAGCCATCAACGGTATCCGTGATGCTGGGCTCAAGTCAAGCAAGCGCCTGGACTGTGCCACAAGGCGAGCAAGCGAACCTGCATAGCAATTCCTGAGTGCAAGGAAAAGAAGAAGTTCGTTGACCGAATGAATCGCAAAAGGAGGTATCGAGAGGTGCACTCCTGTCAGAAGTGAACAAGATCATGCAAGGATACGTGGAGTTGTGAGGCGGTGTGGAAAGCTCTGCCACAAGCTGAGCGGGCAGCCACAGAGTCCGTGAGGTTCCCGGCTTTCTTGAGCTGAAGCAGACGCGTGACCTGTGTGACTCGCCACATCTCAGCGGTGATCTTGTAGCCCAAGTGGGGGCGACTTCAGGCCTTCAAGCTCCACTGCAACCAGTACTACACACTCACTGCCGAAGCCGCACTAGATGCTTTGCGTGACATTGGCCTTAGAGGTCTGCTCGAAGTCCTGTGCAAAAGGGCGCATTCAAAACGGATTCTTCGTAGCAGTGCCTGGTCCAGGGCGCACGATGGTGGAGCGCATTGTGGTGGAGCGTGCAGTCACCTCCCTGGTGAGGGAGTTGATCAGCCCCTCGGCTTTATGCTCCGGAGCCCTCGTGTCTCCGAGGGAACTCTGGGAGTTCTTTTTAGCTCGGAAGCGGAGAACGAGACAATCCTGGCCGCACAGGTGTGGAGGAGCAAGGCATCTCGGGAGCCTGGGGTGCTGCGCCGAAGGGATCTCCGCAGGTCTGGTGGAAGACGCCCAAGGAGCCGCTGATCTGAGCAGGATAACAATAGTAGCTATACCAATAGTGGTACTGATATTCATACAGCTATTCATAAATTATGCAAGAATCATAATTGTTTATGGTGGGTTTGGAAGAGCATTGCCAAGGTTATCAGCTCTTCCGATGGCGCGCATGGCTCAAGACAAGACCAAGCCCTCGCAGCCGCAGCAGCAGGCTTCCCTCCTCCCAAGTGATTGTGGATTTCGCTGTGAGCATTGGGTGTGGTGCTGGCTGTGTTTTCTGTTCCCTTCTGGCGCTCCTGATTTGCTGAAGGCACCCTCAGGAGCCAAGAGCCTTCAGGTGGTGGATTCCTTGTAAGCCGAAGCAGAAAGAGGACCCACTGGAAAGGCACAACAGGTCCCGTTGTTCCAAAACAGTGGCGTCGATTGTCAATTTGTCTTTGAGCCCGGGCTTGCTTTCGGGACTCCCTCGAAAGAGCGTGTCGTTCGCATCGTGTGTGCTCGAAGCTTTCTTCGGTAGACTTGTCAAAAAAGTGGTGGCCCCGGCCATGTATGTGAGGGCAGTCCAGCTAGTTCGACGTTGAGCTGCTGGTGAAACGGTTGTTTGGATCGTGAGTTGTGGGCTCCCGGGTGAAAAAAAGATGCCCCAAGCCCATAGGCAGAATGTCAGCTTTAGTGAATCAATTGATTGGTGGTGGAATTGCCAGGGCCACGCTGACTTGCTTACAGAGTGTCATGACATGTGTGTTGGAAGTCAGTAAGAGCAAAACAAACACCTACTCGTACACTTTTCTTGGGCTAGTCTGCTAGTCTGCTTGCATGAGCAAGGTTCGGGGCAGCCGTCATCATCATCGCCGAATGAGTGCTAGTCAGCCTCGGCAATCCTCAGTCACCGCCCAGAGGCCCCGACAAAAAGGGATAATACCCGGTTGGTATTCTGCCAAGCTCCGCGACGTCGCCTGGATTGTGTGGAGCCTTGCTTACCCTGTGCGCGAGTAAGGGTCGAAACCCTAAAAAAACCCGGTGATTTCAGGCTTCTGCAGTACTAGTTGCTGGGGGGGAGTGCCATGTCCTCCCTCGAAGTGTCATGAGTGTCCTGTGCTTGTACTTGGGAGTCTTACGGCTTGGTTTGCGGTTTTCAGTTGTGTCTTGACGGGCTCTTGGGGCATCTTGGGGCCATATCTTACCCCAGACGGGTGACTTGTGTGAAGCCTTGCCTCGTGGCAGTTGTGACAGACGAAGCCCTGAATCCTACGCACTGCCTATTACTATTGATGTTCCCTCTGCGCGATCCTTGCAAAGCTGCACTGCCTGGCTGGAAACGGAAATGATGAGTTGAAGCACTGTTCTCGTTGCTGAGATGAAAGCCCGTCACCTAGTGACCTGGCAGCGCAGAGTCTTTCCATGCTGCCTCCTGGAGCCCTCAGTTAAACTTTTTAAACCTACCTACCTAGTGAAGCAAAAGCTCTTACGAGCAAACCACTGCGAGCTCTCACGAAGCCCTGAGAGCCCCTGAGGGCCTCCACGATCAAGGACGAGCGAGAGGCCGAGCAAGCCGCCAAGGCAAGAACGTGGGAAGTTCTTTCTGGATATTGATTCATATAGCTTCACTGTAGCAACTTATGTCTCTGAGAGCCTTTCGAGACGAGAGGAGCTTGCTGCGGCCCTCGAGCAAAAGACGCCGCATCCCACCGGCATTCCAATCGAGGCCTTCGGGGCTGAGGCGCGCTCGGCTCCTGGGGACGAGCACCCTTAGTTGAAGGTGTGTCCTCCATACAGTTCAGTACCCGATCACAGTACCCAATTACAGTACCCCTCATAGTACCCAAGTACAGTGTAGTATACTCCGGGGCCCCGGGCGGCACTAAGAGTCGTGGGCGACTCGAGGAGCACCCCCCTTTCCCCCACCTAGTGGAACTGGGGCGACAGTGCCGTTACGTATCGGACATATCGGTGGGTCGACATCGCGTATTTGGGTGATATGCCATCTTTCCTTTCGATTACGACAGCGACGATGATAACGACGACTTTTCTACCGCTACTATCAGAGATGAATGAAATGCTGGTTGCATGGTGTTACGGTCGTGCGGCGTCCTTTGTATATGCCAGCTTTTCCACACCTACAACATGCATCCAAAGCTTGTTTGGACATGTTGGACACCATGCATGGGGTCACGGGCATGCGGGCGTCCAATGTATATGTGAGATATTCCACGCTGACCACAGGCGTTGACAGCGGCTTTCTTCCAGGGATGTGCCTCTGTGCCGTTTATTGCTGCGGCAGCCTGGTATACTTGTGATACTACTTTATTGGACCTGCTTGGTGGCGTGCTCGCCCTCGGTGCTGGAATACTGTTCCCTCGGCACATGGCGCGCGCCTTTGGGGTCGCCCTTGTGTGTGCCCTCTGTGCATGGAGCATCGCTCCCTCGGCACTGGCCGCACGGCTTCGCCCTCTTGATGCTGTTTGCGTCTGCCGACTACTTGCTGTATTTTTGGTGCATGCCGGAATTATCATTATTGTTCAAACCCAATTCATTCCTGGCCCCTTGTTCCTCGACCGCTGAAAATTTTTCCCGGGCGTATGCTGTGGGCTATGTTTTCACAGCTTTGGGGGTTGCACACCGAACACCATGGTTTAACGCAGTGAGCTGTCTGCATTGGCTAATTCTCCCCCACTTGAACTCTGTGACGGAGGGGGGCTATGACGTTTCCGGAGCCCCTCTGAGATGTTGAGAGGGCCGTGGGAGGCAGGCCGCATCGTAAGTGCTGGTCGACGCTCACTCACTCACTCACTCATCACAGTGTAGTATATACCCCTTAGAGTACCCCTTATGTAGTACCCGCCATCTTAGAGTCCCGGACCCGGGTTAAGGTGGTGCCGGTGGCACGCTGGGAGTTCTTCGAGCAGAGGACGCAGAGGGCTTCTAAAGCCGCAGGCAGTGCTTTGATGGCTGTCTGTAGCTCCTGTGACTTGCCAGGGCCGAGCTGCACTTCCGGCTCTTCGTCAAGGCCAGACTAGTCTCCACGCAAATCTTTTTCCCGACTTTTTCCAGCTCATTCTTGCACCTGTACCGGCATCCAGGAACTTTCCTCCGCCTCTGCCTCCTTCCTGCCTACTCTCTGTCTTGTTTTGTTACTTGGCTTGCAGAGGAAATCGAGTCATCGCCGAATCCCAGCGGCATCGATTTCGATCAGTTTCAGAAGCTGGTGACAGCGCTCGAGCTTGACAAAGCGAAAGGCCATCGTTGCCAGGGTTGCAGGAAGAAGATCCTTCGTATCCCATTCGTGGCAGGCCCGCTTCCGCCAGCCATAAAGCGCGACAAGCAGATGAAGATCGGGTTGCTTGCCTACACTCGCGATATCACCACCCCTATTATGAACCCCTGAGTCCTGGATCCAGGCCAGAGACCATCTTGGACTTGGAGATGGCGGGACGAAGACGGGAAAAGGGCGAGAGCGGAGCGTTGCCACTGCCAGGTGCACATCCGCTTGCTGCAGCTGGAGGAAAGGGCCGCGCGTGCCGCCAGCGCTAGGGAATGGGCAACGTGGCGACTTATATGACAGGGGCGCCGCAGAGAGGGAAGGATCTTGATTGTGTATGCTACTGCTGGTACTGCTGGACTGCTGAGGCCGTTGCGAAGCAGGCAAAAATTGTCGAGAGCCGCTTTAAAAAACACAGGCCGGCGTCTGTCGCAGTGCTTCTTGGCGTATCGACTTGAGGGAACTTTCGGCTGAGAGGCCGGAGCTGCTTTGGATGTGGGAGATGTTCAGCGTCCACGATGATGATCACTGTGGATTCTTGGGCCAGTTTGAAGTTCGGCGGCTGCTGAAATTCATGGGCGACTCAGCAAAGAAGAGAAGTCCAAGCTCTTCGGCAGGGAGCCTTTTTCTCTTCTTTCCTCGAGGCCTGGAGCCATACAAGCAAAGCGTGGCTTCCACGACTCTCGGCGGCTTCGGAATGCAGTCCCCAGCTTTGAACCCAATGATGCCGCGCAGTGGCTGAGGGTGGACCACATCATCAGCCAGGTAGACGAGAATCATGATGATGAGGTTGACCTCAGCTTAGCGTGCTCTGCGTCGCTTGTACAATTGCCTGCCTGGGCAGACGGGGAAGCCCCAAGGCAGATCCAAGTTGCAGGAATGATCGCTCAGGACTTCAACGAGTTTCTGCTTTTGGTTGACCATCTGCGGACATTCATGCAGCTTGGAGTAGCCTACCATATGTGCAGTGTGCAGTTGTGAGTGGTGTTGGTTTGAGTTGCGGTACAGTATCATTTCGGACGTTATCTCAGGATGAAGCGGAGACGATCACGCCTTCATAAAATCTATTTGAGTCTGGATTTGGACCAGAATCTCGGATACTCTAGGCACGTTCAGAAGGCGCTGTGGCACGGTGCCATTGCTGACTGAAGAGTCCTTTGCAAGATCGAATTGGTGTGGTGGGGTGGTGTGGCGCTGAAAATGCCGATCATCTAAGACACTAAGGAACAGCTGCTTAGACTTCGACCAGATCGTGGCAGCTCTGGCACAGGCCGCGACAAGTTGGGTAGCGCAGCCGGCAGCGCAAATGAGAAGAATGACAATGATTTGTGCAGGAGGGCTTGCTTCGTTCTAGACGTGAGTACGCCCTGGCACAAGAACTTTTAGACGAGGATTCCCGTTTGGGTACCGTCGCTGCGGCCTTTTCATTCAGCGCTCTTTTCGCTCCTGTCTAAAGGAGTTTGATCTTCGAGCTGTGCTTCACCCCAGCGGTGCCTTTGACGGAACAATTCTTTAAAGATCTTGTTCAGTTACCCGGTTCTGCTCATGGGCTTCGACGATTTTTTTCGTCCCAGGCGAGGTTGACTCACCCTCCACAACATCTCCTCGCAGCAGCAGCTTGAGCCCTCGGAAGATGAGGCAGTGCGGTGCATAGCAGTGCCATGGTTCTCACGCGACCTTTCCACGGGTTTCCTGGGGTCAGGCAGCGCCAGGCGATGGCAGACGACGCTGGAAGCGTGCCTGCAGCGAAGCCTCGGGTGACAGCGGCGCTTTTCGGGGCCCCCAAACTCTGAACGGGTCTGAATGGCTTTGAAGAATTCGGGCGTTCGGCACCCAGTCATCCATAATTCTGGGCTACCTGACTAGCTCTTGTTGCAAGCTTCTGCTAGAAGGATGCAAACAGTTCAGGGACGAGTCCATGAGCAATGCGAGTTGGAGATGCTTTGTTTGAGGAAGTGTCGACTTCTATGGCTTCAGTCTCATCTACCAGCTGGTGTGGGAGCGTCTGAGCCAACTTCAGGCTGAACGCATTTCTCAGGCCTCGCGGATCTAATTCGGTCTGACAGTGAACAGTATGTAGTGCCGTGTTGTGCTTCAGATTCGAAGAGAACATCTGCCATGCTGCTCTTAACTGCAGGCAGCGAAGGCCCTGAACTTCACCATGACTGAGTTGGCAGATATCCAGGTGCTCTTAACTGCTTATCTTTTCCCGGATGCTTGGTGCTTTTGTTGTTGCGCCGCTGCCAGGCAGCCTTCGATGTGGCGGACCTAGATGGCGACGGTATGTTGACTCGCAGCGAGCTTCGCGAGGCTAATTCCGAACTTGCATGCAAAGAGCGAAAGCAGCGCGTCTGCAAAACAGGTCTTGGTTCCACTGATTGCGCGGATGCCAGACGAGCAACAGCTGAAGCATGTCCTGCTGCTCGGAACAGAACAGACAAAGACCACACTGAAGCTCAAGTCTTGGTGTCGTGGTGGGGAGACTGGGAGCGGACCGGAGCTGAATACTTCGCCATTACACCGAGGACATCCATCGACGTCGAACGTAGTGAAGGTATTGAACCTTGGCTGATCTTGGCTGCGTGCCACGTGGAAGTCGGGTATGTTGATGTGCCACGCCGGCCCTGAGGATATCTTCGAGTTCTTAACCATTTTACGTTCCCTGGTGACCGGACCAAACGGCATGGTGCACATGTACAAGCCGTTCTCCTTGATGGAGAATGTCCGAGCCTCAAGTTTCCGTGCAGAATTTGGCATGGTTGCAGAGTCAATAAGGGGCATATTTCCTGAACTGTATGTAGGTCTCGTTCGAAAAACAGCAAGAACTTCTTGGTGTTTGGCCGATTTCGGATTCGTATATCAAGAACCTGGATGCAAATGATGCTCGGCAAAGCGTTGGAAGCCAGTTTTGAGAGCAGACCGTCAAGCACTGCATGCTGTCACCCTTTCTTGAGGAGCTCATGGAGATGTTGAGCAACTTTCTAGGTGTGCGACCAGAGCAAAACATGCGCGAGCTGCCTTATCCAATCAGCAGCTATCGGAAGTTGAAGGAGCGACTTCCTTGCATGAAAGAGACACGGCAAGCGACAGCATGTGCTGCAGCAGATCGCAGTACTTCTTGTCACGCATTTGGGAAGACAGAGTTTTCCTGCAACCCAGGTTTGCTCTTCGACAAGCTGAGAAGGCTACGCAACGACACAGGTTCTGAAAGAGAAAGCTTCGAAAGGGTAGCCAGCAAGCGGGCGACTTCAGTGAACGAGACCAGCGGCCTTGTCAAAGACAGCGGTCAGATGCTTCAAAGAAGCTACTGGTATAGAGAGGTTGTAGCCACTGGGCTGCCTGTCCCCTTGTACAGATGTCTAGTCTCTGCGAAAGACAGCGGAAACGGATAGAAACGGTCAGGAAACGGTGAGAAGGCTCCAAGGCTCCACAGACCTCCGTTAAAAGTCTCGGAGCTAACGAAGCACGTCGGTGAGGGCAGGAAGACCCTGCAGATCTCACGTCT
This sequence comes from Symbiodinium necroappetens, assembly GCA_905231915.1. Classification (NCBI taxonomy): domain Eukaryota; class Dinophyceae; order Suessiales; family Symbiodiniaceae; genus Symbiodinium; species Symbiodinium necroappetens. The sequence continues at coordinate 3,614 of CAJNJA010021675.1, read as the reverse complement.
CGAGGTACGGAATGGATCGGAATGGTATAGTCTCGCACAAAGCTCCTGAAGGAGCCTTTGTGTTTCGCGAGCTTAGGAAGGACACGGGCTTGGTTGTGAAAAGGTTCCAGTGCTTTGTCACCTCTTGTCCACCACTGCCAAGCGCATGAAGAAATGCCCACACCCGCCAGAGGAACCCTGTTTGCCGGCGCGGTTTGCCAGCGTAGCCTGTAGCGGGCTGCTTCACACCTGCCAGCTTGAGCAGGTGCTTCGAGTTAAGCAGCAGTGTTCTTGCGTGTCGTGGTGCCTGCGCTTCGGAGACGGAACTGGCGGAAGTGGACCTTTGCCAGGTTGGCAGACGAAGTTCATGGCCAAAGCCAAAAAGAAGGACTGGAGCACTTCTGCCGTCGTGTCAGGTTTTCCAGTACCGCTTGAATCCACAAGGAAGTCGACGACTTTTCGAGTGGTATCTTCGCAAAGCTGACGGAGGACTTGTGCTTGGTTGAGATGCGAGCGCTGGCGGGCGGGAGGGATGGGTCTTCACAGGGAAGCATGGACGGAACAGTTGCAAGGTGCTTGCTCGGCTTGAGCTGGGGGAAATTGAAGCCCCAGGACCTAGCTGGACCTGGAGTAAAGCCGGGTAGAGAGAGAGAGAGAGAGAGAGCAGCCGGGCTTGCCTAAATTGCCATGGCAACGTAACATCGCAAGTTACACATTCACAAGTAGATCAGAAGGCACAATCCTTTATTTCAACCTCCCCTTCCCAGGTGATTAAGGAAATTGCATCTGCAACATCGCACAGGTTGCTAATACTGTAAGGCTATGGCGGTTATGGGATGCCAAGTCAGACCAATCCTTAATTACTAGGGCCAATCGGCCGGAACTGCGCTGTTTGAGCTCTGAGTACCGATGTCGGACACTCCCAGAACTGCTTGATACCTTTGAGAGCCTCGAGCTGGATAATTGAACGCAGCTTTCCATGCCGTGCAGATGCTTGGACATGTCGGAAATCACCGAGTTATTGTCAGCCGACCCCGGTAGATTTGGCCTGGGCTTTCCGAAGGAACACGGACAACGAAGTGCCGGTGAAGAGTTTGCAAATGCATATGCCTTGGCAGTCCTTCGTGTTGTTGCTACATTCCCTAGTGCGGTCTGAGGATGTGACCATCCTCTTCTGTGGATCGAAGAAGCGCTTCGCTGAGCATTGAGGAGTAGATGGATGGGCGGCATGCTTCGGACTCTTTGCGTCTTCTGAGGTCTGGCAAAACGTCGCTAGTGGACCGGTTTATCAATCCGACCAAGGATGAGAAGGCTCGCCTGCTCAGAGCTAAAGATCGGTCTGCGCTACTGTAGTGACAGGACCAGCCGAAGGCAACAGTCGCTCTTGTCAGGAACTTGGAGGGCAGTGCCTGTGAATATTTCGAAGCGCAGCTTGCGCTGTGGGGCACGGGATGTTCAGGATTACAAGTTTGCTCGCTACGCAACGGACGGGTCATCGTCTAAAGTGTGCTGGACCCAGTTGCATCCTGCACCTGCTCCCGGTCACCCCATAAGTCTCCAAACCACACCAACGAGGCTGGCGCACATCTATGACCTTGGTGGTGACGAGGTTAGACCATGGGCTTGCCGGAGTGCTTTGTGATCAAGTGGGACGTCTGACACAACTGTGCGATGCCAGGCGAATGAAAATCTTCTGGGTGTCCCCGTTTCAAAGGCAACTGTTGGAAACCTTGTATTGGCGATAACGCAGCTGCCTGAGAGACAAGTATTGAATTGTTCTGCAGCATAACATGCAGCACAAGTCTCAGTCATTTATCCATAGTCGCCGTAGATGATGCCCATTTCACGAGGCTGGACCTCTCAGAGCCTCCCGACTGCAACAGTCCAACGCTCCACGTTGAAGTGATTTTTCTGCGCGGCTGGCGCTCTTCCGCAGTTTCTCAGGCCGCACAGTTGCAACCTGGCGGCAATTCGGAGCGCAGGGCGGTCGGCCTTGCCGCATGCGTGGTGTTCAGCTCGAGAAGACCGGAACAGTGTCAGGTGTGCCGAACTTGGAGAAGTGGTACTCCTGACTCGATTGCAGTGTAAAGTGCGAAAGGGACCTCATGCACGTTGCGTGGCTTGGGTTTGACTGCGATTGTGCGAGGTTGCAGCTGCTGCGAAGCCACGTGGATAAGAGCTTGCAGATGTTGGCACAGGCCGGTGACCTGCAGTGGTGCTAACTATCTGTGACCGGTCCTGCCTCAAGTGATTGGAAGCTGCGACGACAACTTTGCAGGAGAACCCGCCTGGCTTGCTTCATGTTGATGCTCAACGAGCGCAATAGTCCCAAAAGTGTTGTCCAGATCAGCTACGGAGAGCCCCAGTGGTAAGGTTGCGTGCAAACGCTTACGCAGAGCACCCAGATCGCGGGTTCATCACGCCATTCCCAGCCCTAGGCTCAGTCGTGCAGTGCCGGGTCGGTCGCGTCAAAGACATGCACATTGCTGAGCGCCTGTTCTCCTGGCTCCGGCGTTCGGCGTGCCGGGTTCACACAGACATGGCCGATTGCAAACATGATGTGGTGCACCGTCCCCGCCGTCCCCCGCCTGATTTTCCAAGCGTATCCAAGCGTACGCAAGAACTTCGCAGCGGGAGCCCGGCACCCCACCAAGCCCACTGCTGTTTGAATCCATCAGGTCGCAGAGATTTCTCAGAGTATTCTGACATCGTGACGTCCGATCGCACGATCAGCACATCATCCAACAGTGTTTGCAAATAAGGAGTGTGTCCTATCAGTATTTTGTCGATAACCACGATGTGCACAGATTTGTAAGAGCTGCTTCCCAGCCCCATGCATTTTTGCAACATTTTGCAACATCCGCACATGCTTTTCGCAAAGCTTATCCTCTCCCACAGCGCGCGCCGATAAGTGTAGGTTCTTTAATTTCCACCTCTGTGCTTTCTAGGAGGTTGCTTCCCAGGCAGCCTGAAAGGAGTCGCTGCAGACTCTTGGACTCTTGGGGGGCTGAAATCGGCTTCTGGAAAGACACTCGTAGTAGCAGCCTATCATAACATAGCATAGTCTGAGTATAGAAGAATCATGTAGTCAAGAGTCATGCCCATACATTGCTGCAGTTCGGTTTCTACTGTGTAGTGGCACGTGTCGAATCCAAAATCCGACGCGATGTCGAAATCAGTGTCCCAGCCCTTTCCTTCAATCAAGAAAGAAGGAAACACCCGAGAGCCAGATTTACAAACCCAAAGCCGGGCCATGCCGAGCTCAAGCACAAATCCCACCTCCTCTCCACCCACACAAATAGTGCCTTGCAACAAGCCGCTCGCTTCTTTATGAACCTTTATGAGTGACCTATCGTGTGAAGACGTCCAACCTTCAGCCTCGCCTGTGGTTCGGTTGTTCAGAGCAAGCCGCACATTGGCCGCCATGATATATATATATATATACATACATACATACATACATACATACATACATACATACATATATATACATACATATACATATACATATACATATATATATATATACGTACATAGATATAGATATATATATATACATATTATGTATTATATTTTATACATTTTATATTAATTATATTATATGATATGATATGATATTATATTATATTATGTTA
>CAJNJA010021664.1:7289-24007 GCA_905231915.1 Symbiodinium necroappetens | reverse complement strand
GGCAGTCATCGAACATCATCGACTGGGCACGTTGGGTCCAATTTCCCTGGCCATGCTTTCGGGATTTAAAGCAAGATCCCCTACAATCTGAGGTTCACTAAATTTCCCTGATGTCTAATCTGAGAGTGAGCAGTTTTCTTCCATTGTCAGGAAAATCCTCCGGCAGCAGCCCGGGCGGCCACTGCAGCGCTCGCAGTGAACTTGCTTTGTCGGATCAGGGTGCGGTGGAGACTAGCTGCTCTTCTCCCTGGTTCTTAGTAGGAAATTCGGGAATTGGTTATTGGGACTCTTATCGGGGACCTTAAGGGACTATCATAGGGATCCATTCCCCCATTCCCTACTAAGAACCAGAGAGTCTTCGGCATGCTTCTTTGACAGCGGATCGATTTGAAGCACGAGGCTGTGCGTGGTAGAAACAAGGCTTTGCAGAGTACGGTTGATCTGTTGTGACGCGGAGAATGCAGACGTATTCTTGAAGATTCCTTCTGGGCGGAGTGTTGCCATGTTCCCGTCCGGCTGCGTGGGCTCATGGCTTTTTGACAGAAGTCCTTGCAGAGTTTTGGGCTATACGCGGTGTATCCGGCGTCCCGTCCTGGAGGCTTTTCAGAGCGTCGATGCTGCTCTCTGTAAGAGAGCAGGCAGTGCGGAAGGGGCAAAGAACAGCGCGTGCTCGCCGATCCCTCGTTTTCAAGGCCCCTGGAGTCTGCTGGGAGTTGAGGTGAGGGGCGGGTGACGGCGCGAAATCCTCGAGACATCATGGCGTTCTGATGGCGACGGGCAGGACCTTCCTTCACTTCCGCGGGGTGTTTGTTCAAAAGAGCCCCCTGCGCCTCATACTCAAAGACCTCAAATAGCCCTGAGGGCCCTGCGTGAAGGTGTAGGGCCGTGTAGGGTGGAGGCTTTAGGGTGAGATGAGATCCTCTGCGACCTCTGCCGCGGCTTTCGCTTTGCCCAGTCTCTCTCGCAGCATGTGAGGGTGGCAGGAGCGCGGAGAGTGAGCAGATGCACAAAGATCTAGGTACCCATAGGCTCCTTAACAGTCCCTTTTTGGGATTACCTTATAGGAGTCTACATATGAACCATAAAAAGCACCAGCGTCCCTTGCTCTCTGATCATGTCCGTGCACAAGCAGTGCCCATCACTGCGGAGCAGAGCAGCCAGAATTCCAGGGACCAGCCAAAGCGATCCGAGTTGATCAAGAAGCAAGCGCCGAAGGTAGGCACCCTTTTCTTTCGTGCGCTTCCACAGCCTTCTCGGTTCTCGCACAGTGAAGATTTCCGATCCCACTTTCGGCAGGTCGTGCGACAACAGTGTCCACATGATCCAGCTTGTGTCAGCAGCTGCTGCGAAAGCAGGTCATGGGCATTTTGGCTGCTGCTGGCTATCTAATGATGGGGATAACCTGGTATCAGTGTCCGCACCGAGCGCCGTGATGCGAAAGCCCCTGACTACCCCCGAGCGCCGGCAATCGCCTGAACCTCGCTGTTGTCCGTCTTCCAATCTCATTGCCTTTTGTCGCGTTACGAAGTTTGTCTTCCGCGTGGCTCAAAAGGGGCGTCTGATGTCTCAAACTCAGACTGTGGGGTAAGGGATCGCCGGGCACCGTAGCAAGAGGACAACAAAGGTGGCTGATCGTGGCTTGTGTTTGCCTGAAGGCAGTCATCGAACATCATCGACTGGCACGTTGGGTCCAATTTCCCTGGCCATGCTTTCGGGATTTAAAGCAAGATCCCCTACAATCTGAGGTTCACTAAATATCCCTGATGTCTAATCTGAGAGTGAGCAGTTTTCTTCGATTGTCAGAAAAATCTTCCGGCAGCAGCCCGGGCGGCCACTGCAGCGCTCGCAGGGAGCTTGCTTTGTCGGATCAGGGTGCGGTGGAGACTAGCTGCTCTTCTCCCTGGTTCTTAGTAGGAAATGGGGGAATGGGTTATTGGGACTACTATCGGGGACCTTAAGCGACTATCATAGGGATCCATTCCCCCATTCCCTACTAAGAACCAGAGAGTCTTCGGCATGCTTCTTTGACAGCGGATCGATTTGAAGCACGAGGCTGTGCGTGGTAGAAACAAGGCTTTGCAGAGTACGGTTGATCTGTTGTGACGCGGAGAATGCAGACGTATCCTTGAAGATTCCTTCTGGGCGGAGTGTTGCCATGTTCCCGTCCGGCTGCGTGGGCTCATGGCTTTTTGACAGAAGTCCTTGCAGAGTTTTGGGCTATACGCGGTACTTAGGAGCCTATGGGCCTGCTGCGGATCCAGGTAGACTTAGGAATCTGGGTAGAGCGTCGCAGAGCCACAGATCTTCCGCTCAAGGACCGCCAAGCAGGTTCCTTAAAAGGGGACTCTAAAATTTCTTTTAAAAGGGCTCTAAAAAGGGTACCATAAGGGTCTAGGGGTTTAGGAGGATTCCTTATCTTGCCATCGCCCAAGGTGCGGCTGCTTTCACGCCTAAAACCCAGTAAAAAAGCCCAAAGGCCCAAAACCCAAGGCCTGGTGCTTGCAAAGGGCTTCGTGTTGAGAAGCTGCAGCTACGAGTGACGCATTGGCAGTGGGCTGCCGCCATGCGATCGAGAGCAAGAAGGTCTGCTGCTCCGCTTGGATGGCTTTGGGTCGTTGTCTTCCGGTGTTGCCCTAGCATGGAGTCGGGTCGTGGGGCTGCGATCTGCGAGAAAAGCACGACCCCCAAACCCAAGAACCAAAGCAGTTCACGCTGGGCAGCATCTGCAAAGACTTTGCGGAAGAGCTGCAGACCATGGATTTGCGGCAGGTTCCTAAACCCTAAACCCTAGACCCCAAACCGGGGGTAGCTCCGTCATGGCAGGACAGGATGGCGGCTCAAGGCGCCTTTGAGGGCTCTGGAGATCTCCGAGCTTCGACCAAAAAATTCTTCGTCCGTACTTCGGCGCCTTCTCCCCGAAAATCCCCAAAAGGCAGTAAGCAGAGCCTCCTAAACCTACTGTGACCCGTCGTACCCTAAAGGCCTTCAGATTCAGTCCCTGGGGCCGGGTTTGGGGAGGCAGAAAGCCGGAGAGGAAAGGCGGAAGAGTTTTAGAACAGGGCGTCTTTCGATGTCTGTGGTGAAGAAAGAGCTTGGGGCGGAGGGTGTCGGGTTTGTTGGCTTAGGGCTTGCCTTCCCGATCTGTTCCCGTTCGGCGTCCCGGGTGCTTCGGTCTCCGTGGGACGTTCGAAGGCCAAAGAACTCTGAGTCGATTTTGGGGCGGAGGCTGGCTCGAACTGCTGTGCCCTGAGTCCACACGGCCACGGAAGCTTTCCCGAGAGCTAGCTCCTTCTCGTTTTTTCTTCCCAGGGCCGTTGCAGTGGAAGGGCTACGTCATGATGGAACCTGGCTAAGGATGCAAAGAGACATATACCTCAACGTGTGCCGCAGCTGTGTGTGCATCGGGAGCATGCATAACAGGGTGCCTCGTCCCGGATCACGGCATGAGCAGCAAACAATGCTGGGCGCGCTCGTCGATCAAGCTCTGATAGCCCTGGCGTGCGGCAGCTCCTCGTGGATGCGCATGAGTCGCCGGTGTCCACGAGTACTGCTGCGCGACTGCCGCTCGAAACATGCATGTGGCCTTCGGCCGGCTGCAGTGCATTCTGTGCATCCCTGAAAGAGAAGAAGGGCATTGAGCTCGAACCTTGCGTCCAGTCTTTGGTGTCCAGTCTAGAAGGGGCGAGCAGACAGGTCCCGGCATGGACATCAAAGGGATGCATCATGAGATCCTCGTTCCGGAGCACTGTATGAGCAGTGAAGGCCACTAAGTGAACGACCTGATCAAGCCATCCTTGTCTCCGGCTTTGGCACCACCACGGAAATTCTGTGTGGATGCGATGAGATTGCATGAGTCTTAAATATCTATGGGCATTGCTGCACCAGTCAATACACCCATCCGTGGCATCCTGCGACTGGCAGCGCCTAAGTGCATCAAGTGCACGCAACCATCTGGGGACTGGAGCGCTTCCGACCACGAAGTAGGGCATCATGGAGAAGAAGGCCAGGTGGAGCCCATCACTCAGCCTGGCCTGGGACCCAGGTTTCCAAGAGGGCTGGTTCTATCAGGGCTTGTTGTAAGATGACGTCGTCTGTCTTATTGTGCTCTTCCCATCCTCTGAAGTGCTTTGGTGTGAAGGAAGGGGCGGTGCACCCCGCCTCCGCATACGGGCTACTTAAGCATCACCGCTGACCGCCGTCCAGAATCCATCGTGATGCACCTGCAGCCAAATGTAGAATCAGCCGTCTTCCTTGTCGATGTCCGTCCCGGTACCGTTTGCAGATCCCTGGCAAGCCTTTGCATCCCACAGCTCCAGCTGCAGGATCTGGAGAAACTGGTTTTGGGACGAGGGTGCGAAGCTTGCGTGTGTCAGGCCTTGTGCTGATCACAGCAGCCTGATGTGCCGGTGAGCAGAAGTGCATGGCTGGAGTCTTGCCTGGGCAATGCCGACCTTTTCCCCTTTCCTCCCCCTTCATGAGAGTCCCTTATGTCCTTCATCCCGGGAGGCACTTGACACGACGAGAGTACCGAGCCAGAGTGAAGCTATCTTTGATGATAACGTGCAGGAGTCCGCATGGGCTTGTCTCGATGAAGACTTGTGTGGCAAGGGCTCTGAAAAGAAGGCCAAGCCACATCCCCTCGGATGTGCCTTGTGTCCGTGGATTTAGGGCCAGCGTGCTCGTGCTGCACCTTCAGGCGGCCGCTGCTCGACCCACCGCGCCTCGTCAGCTAAAACAGTCGCCGAGGATGCTGTGCACGGCAAGAGCTGCCCGGGAGAGAGGACTTACACCCTAAACCCTAAACGATTGCTTGCAAGCTGATCATGTTGATCGCCTTTGCATCGACCCAGTGTCAACTTGAAAGAATCAAGCACCTTTCACTGCCCCTGCTCCAGGTCTCAGTTCAGATATTGTCAGCCAGCATCGGGGTTGTGCTTCAGAACGGCCACAACAGCCAGGCCAGGGCAACAGCGGATTTGGCGTGCAGGACCTGCACATCTAAGTCAAGCACGGAAGTCATGGCTTGCTGGCTCTAGTCGACACATGAGCTGACTAACTACGTCACGAAAGACCAACCGGTTTTTCTGAAGTCACTGGCGGTGCAGCCTGACTCTGAGAGAACTGGTGCTCTCCAGGGGTCTGCTTCGGAGAAGCGCAGGGATAAAATGCGGACCACTCCGAGTAAATGTGCATACAGAGCCGCGTGCAATCACGTAATTCGCAGCCGCGCCCGATGCAGCCACTGCACACGTGAAACGGAGGGCCCCTCCATCGTAACCGCATCAGGATCCAGTCTGGATCGACAGGCTGGCAGTCTCACGGCTAGGAGCTGCACGGTAGGCCTGTGTTTCGCAGAATGCAAGCAGAGTGACCCAGAGTGCAACTTTTCCTCACCCCAACCAACATTCCAATGAATCTGGAGACGCACCGTGCTGTGCACAGGGTTCTACTGGCTCCTTGCCACGTTGTCGCAACTCAGCAGTAAAAAGCGGAAAGTTTTGACACAAAAGTCTCGGCCACGCCGGGCTCTGGTGCTCCTAAGCCCATCGCCATCGAAGCCAGAGCTTCGCGATGCCTTCCCTCAGAGGCAAAGCCGCGGTGAAAACTGAGTTCTTGTCCCCTCATCCACCATTTTTCAGGTCTCGAGGCTCCTCATCCGGATGCCAGGTGGTGAAGCGGATTTATCGAGCTCAATTCTCCATTCAGCATGATTCCCTGCTCACGGAGTCTGGCATGGAAAATTTCGCAGTCGGCTTTGGTGGACTGGAAAGCCTTTTTGGGGTCCGAGCCTGCGCATTTTAACTCACGGGTGAGATAGAGGCGATACGTTGGTAGATGTCGCGCCACCATAGTCCAGCTGGGGATTGGAGTCAATCCTCCAAGGGTTGGATCTTCGGGATGTCCTGGTGGGCACTGTCACAGGGTTACAACCTAGACCCTCCATCTACCCTCGAAAGACCCTAAATACCCTGAATTTGGGACCATATACCCCCTATTTGAGGGTACTTGAAGGGTCCTGGAAGGTTTCAGGGTCTAGATTAGGGCTTCGGCGTTGAGGTCTCGTGGGAAACTCCATCGTAAGCCTGGCAGGGGTAGCCTTGCATACCTACCTGCCGCACTTCCCGGGTCACCGAAAATGTACCTGTCTTGCGTTTCGGCTTCAGGGGTTTACGGTTGCTTTAGGGCTCAGGGCTTAGGGCCCTAGGGTACTCCCGGCGCTCTGAGCGCCCAACTCCACCAAGGGTCTTCTGACCGGCGAGCTCCAGCAGGGCTCTGAAGCGCTGCAGCCGTGCTTGGCAGCGACTCCGCAACGGCGGAGCCAGCGTCAAAGCTGAGGTGGTCGCCTAGGCCACTGCAATCCCTGGTATGGACACGTAGGCGATGACGGAATTGCAGCGCAAATGTGAAGTCAGGCTCAAGTTGTAGCCTTGCATAGTGCTGCGCCCCTATAGTTCCTTTGAGCTCAGAGAGAGAGCAGAGTGCCTGTCTTTCTGCTTGTAGGCCGGGCTGAACTAGCTTGCCGGGGGTCTCTACTCAGGTCTCATGACTCTGCCTCCGCTCGAGTTGCGACGGCGCACTTGGAGGATCTCTTCAGGATTGATTGTGGCTGCTGTGACTCGAGGTCGGGAGGGGTGCCTTGCAAAAGTCTTACGGCGCTGGCTTACATAAGGCATGGCAAAGCCCCATGAGCTTTGGGTCCAAGCATCTCCGAATCCATGAGCTAGTCATGGTGCACTTCGCCCCACGGGCCTTGTGAAAACAGAGGCTGGGTGTTCATCGCGTGCAAGGGAGGGTGCTTACAGAAGTCTCGCACTGAAGCTTGTGACTCACGCCACTGCAAGCTTTTTGAAGCCAAAAGGCACACAACCCTTCTCCTCCCAGAGACGGGGAGGCATCAGGAAACTGAGTCGACAAGCTCAGTCGTTGTTCCTCCTGTGCCCTCGGGCCCAGCGGCTGTCCACAACGTGTCGGGACTTCCTCTCTGCCCCCACCTCAAGTCTCTCTGTCTCAAGCTTCCCGAAAACTCTCGCCTCGAGATTTCTGTCTTTGTCGCACAGTCCTGGCCCCTCGACCCTGCTGCAAAGGCCCATGAGTCCATGAGCCGCTGGTTCAACGAGAAGCTTCTGTACGATCGAGGCGTGGTGAATTTGTTTAGACATCCCGAACTTTCTTGCAAGCCCGGGGCCCCAAAATGCGATTATCAACCCCAACCCTGACCGCACCGTCCCGCCGTCCCACGCACGCCTGCGCTGGGCTCGTCTTTCTCCGCGCAAGGAGCTGCCTTCTTGAAAGCCGCCGGACCCGTTCTCGGGCGTCGTGCGGCTTAGGGATTACCCTATGCTTCCAAGGACCTTCCAGTTAGGGCCCTTGTAACCTCCCTAAACCCTAAACCCTAAACCCCTAAACCCCTAAACCCTAAACCCCTAAACTTGTAAGGAGGGTTCGGGTTTCTTGCCTTCAGAACCTCGGCTTCAAGGTCCAAAGTTTCAAGGCGTCTGGGGCTTCCGGGTCCTTGGCCTCCGGCCCGCGCGTAGCTGTTCGATGACCTGAAGGACCCTAAAACCTTCCGAGTCTCGTCCTCGTTAGGTTTAGGGGTTTTTAGGCTGATCCCCTAGCACCGCTTTTTCGGGAGCGAGGCGATGCCCACGGATCAAGATCACGTAAGCGCCCTCCCTTCCGCAACTTCGCTGCTCTTGTGCCTTGCCACTTCTCTTTGTACTCCTTGATATCGCCGTAAAGCGATACCCCAGCATCCATGAGATCCTTCAGAATGATGGAGCGGTATCTGCTGAAATCGAATCTCAAACGCAGCTTGGGATCAAAGGCATCGTACTGCTGTCCGCCAAAGCGTTCTGGAGCCTTGGTGCCCAGTGAAGCTCGAGATGCAGAGACCTTTGCAGCAGAAAGGCCGCTACCTCCATCAACACCGCATTGAGTGGAAAAGAAGTCGTCATCCAGCGAGAGGTGACGAAAGCATTCCCACGATTATCGGTCGCAGCAGAGCAGTGATTGATCCCAAATAAGAAAAAGAGCAATCAGTGTGGCCAGAAGCTCCAGGGCCCCTATAGAGCGGTAGGACTGACCAGCCATGAAGAAAACAGGAAACTTCACATGATCGATTCTTTCAGAGAGCCACCTGCAGCGATGAGGATCAGCATCATCTGCGCAGCGCCAGCCTCCCACCCAAAGCTCTGAGCCCTGAGCCTTGGCATCGGTTCTGAAATGTTCCTTCGGTGGACAAGAAAAACGAGGAACTTCGACTCTTCTCAGTCCTTGCTCCAGCGCCCTCTGCAGGAAAAGCAAGACCAAAGAAATAGCTTTGGGCAAGCGCAACGTATGACAGGCTTGGACAGCAGCCACCCATGCATACATGGGCCCCAGGAAGGGTTTAAGAAGAGGTATAGCCGAAAAAAGCAAAAGAAAGTCTGCCCAGAACCGACCTGAGGTCTCCGCCACCCGAACCAGCCCACGATCCAATCAGCTCTGCTCAGTGAAATGCCCACGCTACGCCGAGCCACGCAGAGGGAATATCCAATCCACGTGTGCTCACCTCCTCCTGCAAACTTATGCCAGGCAAAAGGCACCCCCAGCACCGACAGCAGCAGGATGGATCCCAGGATCCTCAAGAGCCCGTCAGCCGATTGTGGAACCCAGAGCAGGTCGTCTAGGTAAGAAAGAAGGGTGGTCTCATCTTTCCCATGGCAATAATACAGAAACGCTTTGCCTCACGCACCCTAAACCCTAAACCCTATCTCTCCTTGAAGAAGCTGCGTAGGTCCTCTGCTTTGGAGCCTCAACTTTGGAGAGGAAAGGGTTTAGGAAGAAGTGCTTTGCAAAGGCAGGACTGCCGTATGAGGTAACCTTAGCTTCTGGGTTTAGGGTTTAGGGGTTTAGGGTTCAGGGTTCAGGGTTGAGGTGGAGCATCAACTCTGTGAAGCACATTGCATCGAGGACAGGGTTCATGGCTTGGAGTGCTGTCGTTTTTCGCTCCGAAGTTGCAGGGTCGAAAAACACCATCGACGCGACGACGGCTTGGCTCGCTTAGAGTCGGCCCTCTCTGAATCCCTGGCCCCTCGGATAGGCTTGGGGAATCCATGCCCTGTTGCTTTTGTGGCAGTTGCCGTGGCCCGTGTTCGCAGATCGAGCGGGACATTCCTGAGCAGTTCAGGCGCGTTTTGTGTCCAAAATTGGCATTTTCATGAAGAAAAATAGCCGACCTGCGGGCGTTGTCTTAGGGCCTCGCACCCTCCGGTGACCACGAGACTTTTCTGAGCTCTGGCGGAATGAGGTCCATGGGCATTCTGAACAGCGACCACGAGCTCCTCTCGCGTCGACACAAGATACCGCAAGCAAAGCACCATGGGTTTAGGGTTTAGGGTTTAGTTTAGGGTACTGCAATCAGTGCAAAAGACGGCAGTGACGGGTGTCGGAGCGTCCTAGGTCCTAGGCATCATCGACTCTCTCAGCGTTTTTTTCTGCAAGATTGCTTTGTGACATGGCCCCGCAGTGCCGTCGTCGTGATTATGCAGTTGCCTGGCTGTCGGCCATCGCGTGCCCATGAAACTTCGCCTTGCCTCATGTTTCGGCTTGAGGCATTGCTGTTGGCAAAGTCGGGGGTCTCATGACGACCTAGCCGGATGTCGGTCCTTCTCAACGGCCACTTCCTGACAGGAAGATCATCCAGCGTCGTGCTGTCTGTATGCCGCGACGAGGATTCCTCCCTCCACTTGGGCAGAAACGATTTCTCACCAGCAATCAGACCCTAAACCCTAAACCCTAAACCCTAAATCCCTAAAGCCCTAAGTCGCACGAGATCAAGACAGAGTTTAGGCTGCAGACACTCCTGACCCCGGGTGCCGGTGGCACCGGCGCCACCAACCGTCAGAGCTGTTGCCATGAAGGCCAGCTTTTCCGGGGAAGCTTTAGGGCGGTTGGCTCGGCTCACTGTGATGGCATTTCAAAAAAACCGCGCAGCTTGAGATGGAGCTGCTCGATCGCTGGCTTGGGAAAGAGATGCGAGATCGGCTTCTTCGGTCTTCGAGGTAGTGTAGGTGCCTGAGTACTGTAGCTAGTGCTAGAATCTGCTTGCAATATGTACACCCAAACTCTATTCAAACTGTACATCTACATGTATATCACGGTGTGTATATAAAGATAAAAAATTGTTTTTGCTCGTATATGTATAAATGGACAATATACATAAATAAATATGTATGTATGTATGTATGTATGTATGTATGTATGTATGAATGCGTACATCACACTCCACACCACTACCCTATTCTAATTCCATGCATGCACGTGCAGAGCCCACCAATCCGAAGTGCTAGAAGATATCTCCCATGACTATGGCAAGCTAACCCACCAGAATCGAGAAGTTAGTTCAACAAGATATAGCAGCCGCAAGCCTTAAAGACCCAAACTCCATTCCCGAAAGCACAATCCCAACCTCTTTGGTCTGGCTGAAAGAAATGGCCATTCAAATTCTAGCTTGAGATGGGGTTTGCTCGTTTGCTGGCAAGGGAAGCGATTAGATCCGAGATGTCTGCTTCGGGCTTCGTAAACATGCTGATCTTTCTCATGACCCGAGCAAGGTAGCGCATGAGAAGCTTGTTAAAGCCGATCTTGCAGCGTGAGCCGAAAAACTGAGCACCAAACTCCCCTCCCGAGGGCCCCAAGAATCCCGACTTCTGAGGGTTCCTTGTGACAAAAAAGGACGAGACTAAACCCTAAAATGCTAACACTAAACCCTAAACCCTAAACCCCAAACCCTAACCCCTAAACCCTAGCACCCTCAACGCTTATGCTCAGTGGGCTCAAGCTCCTTCGGTTTCCTCCCCGTTGCCTCCGCGAACGGGGGGGGAGAGAGAGAGATTTCCGCAGGCGCTCCGAAGCTCGTGGTTCCACGTACATACATATATTCATACATATATCCCTAAACCCTAAACCCCAAACCCTAAACTCTAAACCCTAAACCCCTCTATATATATATATGTACATATGTATAAACAGATATCGATATATGGCGTACATCGATAGATACGTAGAGTAGGGTTTAGGGTCGAGCGCGTAGGATTCTACGTACATACGTACATACATGACATGCATAAACCAGGATCAAATGCCTGAATCTAGGCCTTCTCAGCCCTAAGCCCTAAACCCGCAATCCTAAACCCTCAACCCTCAACCCCAAACCTTAAACCCTTAAAGGGACGGACCCTCCTAAACCCTAAGCCTTAAACCCTAAACCCTAAACCCTAAACCCTAAACCCTAAACCCTAAACCCTTACAGGAAGCCCCCCGAGCCTAGAGAGACGTTGGATTCGGGCGGGGCCTCGGTCGAAGCGAAGCCTTCGGTGGCTTTGGGGTTTCGGGTAGGTAGGGTTCAAGGCTGGAGGTTGAGGGTCTAGAGGTTTAAGGGTTTAGGGTTTAGGATTTTTGGGGGGTTCAGGGTTTAGGATTTAGGGGTTTAGGGGTTTTAGGGTTTAGGATTTAGGGGTTTAGGGGTTTAGGGGTTAGGATTTAGGGGTTTAGGGTTTAGGGTTAACTGGTTTAGGGTGTAGCGTTTAGGATCTAGGGATTTAGGGGTTTAGGGTTTAGGGGTTTAGGGTTCAGGGTTTTGTCACCCTTGCTGCAAGGATTGCCAGTTGCTCTTGCTAGCGTTGTTGGCTGTGACTTTGGTGGTTGTTGAGTTTACATGTGTCCCTCATCTTCTTCCGGACCGTTTGCGCTGGCTCTAACCCCTAAACCTTAAACCCTCAACCCCTAAACCCCCGAACCCTTAACCCTTCAACCTCTACAGCCTCAACCCCCAACCTTGAACCCTACCCCTCAACTCTGAACCTTAGTCCTCAAAGCCTGAAGCCCTACACCCTAAATCCTGAACCCTAGCCTTTAAAAAAGCTTTAATCGCTAAACCCTTTAATCCCTAACCCCTAGGCCCTAAACTATAATCCGGTTAGGGCTTAAACCGTTAAACCCTTAACCTTAAAAACCAAAACCCTAAACCCCTTAAATCCCTAACCCCTAAACCCCTAGACTGTAACCCTTAAGCCCTGAACCCCTAAATCCTAACACCTTGTTTGTTTAAGAACCCCTATAGCACCCTTTAAAGGAACCCTTATAGTACCTTTAAAGGAACCCTTATAGTACCTTTAAAAGGAACCTTAGGCCCTAAACCCCTGAAATCCCACCCTAAACCCTAAACCCTAAACCCTAAACCCCTAAACCCCAAACCCCTAAATCCCAAAACCCCTAACCCCTAAATCCCAAAGCCCTAAGCCCCTTAAACAAGGAACCCTTGTAGTACCTTTAAGGGAACCCTGATAGCACCTTTCTTAAAAGGAACCCTAGGCAAGAAACCCCTTAAATCCCACCCTAAACCCTTAACCCTAAACCCTAACCCCCAAACCCCTAACCCCCAAACCCCTAAACCCCAAAACCCCTAACCCCTAAATCCCAAAGCCCTAAGAAGCCCCTCAAAAGCCCAGCAGCCTCCAGGATGGCCGCATGACCCAGGGCCCCCCATCCGACTCATGGAGGCGCTCGAAGGGATCCGTGGGGCCTTAAGGTTAAGCCCTAAAACCCTCAACCCTAAACCCTAAATCCTAAATCCTAAAAACCCTAAACCCTAAATCCTAGAAACCCTCAACCCTAAACCCTAAATCCTAAAAACCCTCAACCCTAAACCCTAGACCCTATAGGGAGATGTTGGCTTCAGGCTCAGACTGGACTGGTGTCGAGGGCCTTCAGGTGCAGTTTGGTGGGGGGCCGGTGGGCGGTGTGTTGCACTGGTCTTGTTGTTATAGGGTTTAGGGTTTATAGGGTTTAGGGTTTAGGTTTCTTCATGATCTCGAAGTTTATGTTTGTCATGGATCATTCTTTGAGGGTTGTTGTCATCGCAATTGCTTTCATTGGCATTGGCATTGTGCCGGCTTCTTGTGTGGACCTGCACATAGCTGCTTCTCTTCTGACGAGACTTTTTTCACCTTTTTTGTTTTAACGTGTCCGTGAGGCTGCAACTGCCGTTTCTTTCATGATTCTTGTCGTTGCACGGCTCATCGAAGTGAGTGTCACGAAGATGATTGCTCTTGTTGTGGTCACCGGCCTGACTCGGCTGTTCAGACGGGTCTTACTGCGATGTCCTTCGCCGCAACACAGCAGCTACCACCAGAATTCTGGCCCTGAACGAACAACAGCTGCTGTAGCTCACCGCTGACTCTGAATTGCCTCGGTGATTTATCTCTAATCCTAAGTGCCACTCAGCCCCGCATCCAAAACTGCACTGGAAACCTAAACCCTAAACCCTAAACCCTAAATCCTAAACCTAAACGGCTAAACCCTAAGCCCTAAATTCTAAACCTAAATCCTAAACTCTAAACCCTAAATCCTAAACCCTAAACCCTAAATCCTAAACCCCGAGCAGCCCTGAATGTCAGCCTCAACCCTCAAACCTTACACAGAGAACCCAACACCCCTTGAATAAGGGATATACCTTAGGGGGTTTAGGGTTTAGAGATATACCTTAACTTATAGGGGCCTTAATGCTGTGATTTAAGGTCTATTCCTCAGTTAAGGGGTATTGGGTTCTCTGGGTATACGGCCCTTCTAAGCCCCTTGTACAGCCCTTGTAAAGAGCCCCCGGTGAAGAACACTCGTAGCAAAGAGCCCGAAGCTTCAAACCCTGTAGCTGATGACGTTAACCGTGAATTCGGGGGAGCCTGAAGCTTGAACCCTAAACCTTAAACCCTGAACTCTTAACCATATATAAACCCTTAAGCCCAAAACCCTGAACCCTGAACCCTAAACCCTGAAGCCTAAACCCTCAAGCCCAAACCCTAAACTCTGAACCCTAAACCCTGAATTCTAAACCCGAAACGGTCATGTTTTTTTTGGGGAAGACTTCCTCGGATCTTCGGTTTCTTCGCATCCACGGCTCAAAGGCTTGGCGCCCACTGAACGTGAAAGCGTTTAGGGTTTAGGGTTCGGGGTTTAGGCTTAGGGTTTCGGGAGCATTTGAGCTTTCATGGTTGGGGGCCTCATGTCCCTAAAGCTGCAAGTGTCGGTTTGGAGTTTTGGGCTTTGGGGCTTAGGGATTGGAATGTTGTCGCGTTGGCAAAAGCCGGAAGTACCCTGTTGGGCGTGGGGTGGAGGGTTTTCCGCTTCTTGCCATGGCCCTTCGGATGCCTTGGCCATGCGGTGCAGGCTTGCTGCAAAGGGTCGGCGCTCCTGAAGCTTTCCTCTAAGCTGGTGTTGGCACCTGCGCAGACATTGCCCCCTGTGTTTCGGGAGGCCTCAAAAGGTGGGATGAAGGTAGGTAGGATGGCCGCCGAGTGTTGGAGGTAGTCGCTGCAAAAGGCGTACCTAGTAGGAGTAGCTCCAGCAGCAGCAGTAGCCATAAGCTGCGAGACTTTGAGTTGCCTGTTTCTTTCCCTAAGCCGACACTCCGCCGAACCCTAAAGTTAAATCCCTGAAACCTTTAGTGGATCAGTAAGAAATCTTAAAAGAAATACAAACCCGCGAGCGGTCAGTCCGATCTGGAACCCCAATGCCCTGAATTGGATTCTCGAGGTTTCGAGGTTTTTATGTTGGGGATTTTTCAAAGCTTTAGAGTTTGACTCTTTGATGGTACGCGCTATCTGCACTCCTCGTGCAAATCCAGCGCAAGCTGCAGTTTCTGCACCCACGAAATCTGAAGCCATTGACATGTATTCTTACTGCTTGGCGTTCTGAAGCATGTGACAGAAGCACGACCATTCCGTCCTATAGCCCCGAACCCTACAGAGTAGTGGGTCATGACCCGCAAACCCAAAACCCGAAACCCTATTGCCCGATACGTTTCGACAGCACTCCATAATGACCGTGATGACATCCTACATGCTACCCGACAAGGATACCTCTACACCCTAGATCCTAAACCCGAGCTACTCTAGATTCTAAACGAATCTAAACCCTTAGCTTTAAAATCCTAAACCGAACTGTTCTAAGCTCTAAGACTCTAAGCCCTAAACTCCACTTTACTTCACTTAAAAAACCCTAAACCCTAAGCCCTAAACCCTAAGCCCTAAACCCTATACTTCACCTTAAAACACCTTCGACCTTCAACCCCACACTGCCACCGTCAAGCCACGAGGCTGCCTGCTCGGCCTCTTGGCTTTGCCTCTGCTGACCTCGGCCTCCTCAAATCGCTCCCTTGCCGGGCTCGGCCCGCCGGCTCAGATCTATCCCCAGATTTTTCCAGTTTAGGGGCCCTAAACCCCAAACCCTGAATCCCAAACCCCAAACCCTAAACCCTGAATCCTAAACCCTAAACCCTAAACCAACTTCCGTATATACAAACCTCAGAATGCAGGACTCCTACGAAGGCCCGAGCCCCTAGGAAGCTTCTTGGTTTTCCCTAAGCCCTAAACCCTAAGCGCGAAAACCCAATAGCCCTCAAGAATAGGAGCTAAGGTAAGTATTCCGTAATTAAGGGGTATTGGGTTGTCTGGGAAGCCCGTAAGCCGTAAACTCTAAACCCTAAAGTCTAAGCCCCTTAAGTGAAAGGACTCCTGCTGGGCGTTGTAGAGTCTTCGCGCCTCACCGTCTCGGGACCTAGCGGGTTTTTCATCAGTTTTTTTCGTTTTGTTTTGTGTTTTTTTCTTCCAGGGTTTAGGGTTGAAAACGGTTTGGTGTTTGTTCTAGCACGATTACGACTCTTCATGCAGTTGTTTCCGTTCTCAGTTTCGTTATCTTCATTGTCCTGCTGCTCGCGGCTCCGTGCGATTCCGCCAGTTTAACATTGCTACGATCATCATTGTCGTGATTGCCACACCAGTGGTTGTTGTCATGTGGCTAAAAACCTCTGTTGTGGGAGACTTGTATGTGCAAGATCACGAGAGTCTTTGTTGGCGTCGTTGATACTATCCTCTTTAAACTTTGATATGGAGCACCGCTGTTCGTTTGTTACTAGCGTTGCAGTTGCTGTTTTGTTTTATTATGGTTCTACGGATATCACGGTTTTTACACCTTCCTAGAAGATTTTTTCGTATTCTCCCGCGCAGGCGTATTCCCATCCATAATGTGCATCACTATCATTGTTGCTCGTCATATCAGGTGCTGATGGAGGAGGGCTGCCGCCTTGGTGGATATTGGCTGACGTGTAACTTGGTTGCCTTTTTTCTGCAGCGTCTCTCTGTGTGAGGGTGCGAGGGTGCGTGTGGTTTTTGCGCCATTGAGCTGCAGCCTAAGCCCTTCACCGCATAACCTTTACCCTTGAACCCCACAGAAACACACTCACCCTAAACCCTAAACCCTAAACCCTAAAGCACCAAGCCCGAACGGATTCCACAGTTTCAACCCGAAGGCCGGTAGACACCCAGCTTCCCAGACCCCAGGCCCCAAATCCGAAACCTGGGCTTTTACACAAGAGCCTTAATAATTAGACTAGGGTTTGGGGCCAATATATACTATGTAGTTATAACAAGTAAACTCCCCCACAGTTGGAAAGCCCGAAACACTAAACCCTAAACCCTAAAGACCCTACAAACCCTAAATACCCTACCAAACCCCACAAACCCTATAAACCCTATAAACCCTATAAGACCCTACCAAAAACCTATAAAACCCCATAGACCCCATAAGCGAGCCCGGCCGGCCTCATCCTCCCACCATGAGAGTCCGAAGCCCTGGAAAGTTTTCGACCTGAAGGGCTCGCTTTAGGGCTTTAGGGTTTAGGG
>CAJNJA010021653.1:0-34151 GCA_905231915.1 Symbiodinium necroappetens | reverse complement strand
ATTTCCACAACTTGAAATTCTTCATGGCGGGTGCACCGAGTGGGGCTGAAGGATTGCTGGAAATCCTTCAGCCAATGGGCGGGGGGGGGCGGGGGCTGAAGGATCTCCAAACCGAGGCAAAGGCGTGAATGGGCATAGGTCGTGGGGGGAATTCTGGCTCAGGTTCTGGTTTGACGTCTTGGGTTTCGGCAGGCCTGGCACATGACCGGACGCGCGTAACAATCAAATGACTGCTTCAGAGTCCTTCAGACACAAAGCTGACACCCAACTTTGAGGACTCTGGGCACAAACCTCCAGAGTCCAATACAAGGGGAAGGGAAGCCTCTCATACTTTCACGCACAGCCATACAGCTCCGTGAAACTCCTAGCTGCTGTCTCCAACCCTCCCCCCGACCATCGCAGGGCGAGAGCCATGGTCTTTGTAGCATCGGCCGTTGACTGAGCAGCTGCTCTCACCTTGAGCTACTTAGGCTTTACAAGGCTTGTCCAGGGATGATGGCGACAGGAGCAGCGCCTTATGGTATATCCTTTTCTGGACAGGCTTCTTCTGAGAGCCCGAGGCCTGGTGTTGATAGGTTCTGGGTGCTTGTGGGTTGAGGTGGCTTTAGATGTTCGGGACGGATGGACCTCGAAACCCCTGCAAGAAGCCCTAAACCTGAAAGATCGAGGTAAGGTCAAGGCTTAGACGAGCCCCAAATCCTCAGCCTGGGCACCTCCTGGAGGTCTTTGCCATCCTCTGCAAGGCTGCCCGCCACCTCACCGGGCTCTGACTCTGACGAGCTCAAAGGAGGGGCTTTATGGCCTCCTTGGGACCAACGCAGTCTCAGTTTGGGTCTCAGGCGGCTTCGACCCTCGCCCATGCAAAAGAAACTCTTCACTGAAAAACGGAAAGGCCTTGATGACCACCGCTGCGCCCGCGAGGCATCGCGAGGCCTGGATGTCGGGTCTGGACTGCCGCTGCCAACTTCTCAACCATTTTCAGATGCCACAGACCACAAAGAACAACCAGTGTAGCGCCCGACATCCCTCATGCTGTGCCTCCGATTCGCCCTGCTGAGAGCCGACGTCATCCGACCTGACCAGGCACACTATGTTTCAGCAGCCTGGGAGATGATCGAGATCTTTTGAATCCAAGTACCGACATTTCGGACTGCTGGAGGCTGCAAGGACTTCGGGTTGCCCGTGAGTCTTTTGAAGCTCAGAGACTCACAAAACCATGAAATGCTTCCCCGCAGCCTGCGGAAACTCAGAGCCCTGACTGGAGACATGCAGGACTCTACGTGAGCTCGACATGAACATGAGGCCTCGCCTCCAAGCCTTGAACTCTTCTTGAAGAAGGCGTCTTGCAGAAGACTTGCTTGGTCTGAGGGGTTGGCTAAGACTAATTCAGCACGGCTGCACGATCACCAACTCCACAGTCACGCCTGTGCTCAAGTGCTCAACATACCAGACAAACACCCCTTAAAGATTCGTGACGAGTGAATGGGAAGGGGACTTTGGAGTGCAAATACTCGCACACTACGAAGGATTCGTGTTGGAATCCGTTCTTGAACCGGCAATGCCTGGATGCACATGGGGTTTCGGAGGCGGCCTTAAGCCGGGCATCGGGAGTCGAGGACTTCGGCTTTCTGGGTCTATGGGCACCGTTTGGTGGCGCCTTTTGACACGACCGAGGGAGTCGTGGCGCGCCTTTGCTCCTCGCGCGCTCTGCAGCCACCGCGTGGTTGAAGCGAAGGCCCGGATAGTTCTTCACGACGAGGATGCAGCCTCCGGAAGAACCGCAAGGGAAGCTGAAAGCCAAAGTGCTCTCGGGCTGCTGGCAAGCAAGCTGGAATCTTGGGAACTCCTGAAACAAGCCCAGCGTTGCCTGCCGGGCCAGCCGCGGCCATGATGGCACGGAAGATGGCGCCAGGCGAGGGGGCAGCAAAGAGTGCCCCAGTAACCTGGAAGGATCAACTTAACGGTTTTCTTTCAAAGACTGGAGAGCTCTGGACACTTCCGGGCCCACAAACTCAATCTGGAGCTCCAGGCTGGCGTTCGGACCAGTGAAGCCCTCCACCCCGCTGCAACTCTGAGCTCCAAGCCCTCCCAGTCCCATTGCGGAAATCCTCACAATGAAAACCTGGGAATTCCTGAACGACTGTCCTTCACTGTTCTAATCCCAACTGCTTCTTTCTCGGTGACGAAAGTTGAGCGACTCGTTGCAAGTCTCCTAATCACAGAATTCCGGGCCGATGTGTTTTTTCGGAGAGGGCACCGAACAGCCACACTGACTGTGGCAGAAGAACGCTGTCTCGAACATGAACACCAACCCTAAACCTCAATACCCGAAAACCGCGGCACCCTGAGAATGCCCTCAGACCCTAAAGCCCCCCTGAAGTTCGACAAACCAATCCGAGGAGCTGAGGCCGTGAGGAGACCTCGGCCAACGAAACCGGCCATCAGTGGCTCGTGACCAGCGCCACCTGTTTCTGTTGAGGAGATTTGTGTGTGGCTTGTCTACGAGTTTTGGAGCTTCCGGTCGGAAGTTATCAGACTTCGGATGGAGGTTTGGGCATCCGCCCCAGTGAGCCTTGGCCAGTTTGGGAAAGACCACAGTTCAGCCTCCATACTCACCTTTACCTCGGCCTTGGGGGTCCACCTATGGTCTCCATTGTAGTTCCTTTTTTTGGTTTAGCCAATTCTATACTAAGGATCCTAAAAGGTAACCCCAAGAAGGAACTACAATGGAGACTATAGGTAGTGCTTGGCCACGTTTGGCTCGTGTGCAAAGAAGCAACCCTTCTCCTTCGGCTGGCCTCCACAGATCAGGGCCACATGGCCGCTGGCCGCGAACTCCTGCTTGTTTCAGATCAACAACATGGAGTTCAGGATGACAGCCAGAGCTGTAGAAAAAACCCTCGCCGAGAGGAAGTAATTGGCGACTTGTGTGAGTCTGCCTTTCAAGGGCGACACGCTCCGAAATACTTACATCGCAACATCTGTGCCTGTCTTTGCCATGTGAACATGCGCAGAGACAGACGAGGCAAGTTGAAACGAAACGCGCCGAGGGTACAGAGGTAGATGCCAAGCTAACCAACCGGTGGCTCCTGGTAGTCGCGTCGCAGATGGACCTGGAGGAGACTGGCCGTTTCGTGAGCCGTATGCCATGTTCACCATAGTCTGCTGAGGCGTCTTAGGCATTAAGCTTGAGATCCTGAACACATCGGGAGGCTCGGGCTCTCACTATGTCGCTGCTGCGGAGGAATGCGCATGCCAGATGCGTGGCATTGGCTTTGGCTTCATGCTTCAGGCTACTTTCCGGCTGGTTTCTCCCACGTTTACCAGCCCCTGCTTTCCACCCTTGCGCGCTTTGTGACCTAGCGTCACAACAGCCGAACTTTAGCGGACTAGCGAAAGCCTTGTATGCCCGTCTGTGAATGGGCTGGTGCGACCTAGCGGCGCTTCCGCCTTAGACTAGAGCACCCACAGCTGCAAGGCGGAAGCACCGACCATCCCGCAACGCGACGACGACCGCATAGCACGGAGCAAAGAAGCAAAAGACACAGCTGAGCCTTAAACCCTGAAAGCAGCACTGCAAGACTTCTCTGATCGCCACGTCACCGAGTCTTCATCACCTTCTTGCGCAATGCGCAGTAGATGCGGGTAGAGCTGGCCTGAAGCAATGCCGGCAGAGCAAACGGGAACAACCAAACGAATGACCCGATTCGACTGCTTGTAGTGTGTTTGTTGGGGCGTCGCCGTCCTCTCTGCTCTCCTCTGCTCCGACTTCCTCAAATCCTTTAATTGTAGGGCTCCTAGTTCGGGCGGCTAATTGAGGGCTCAGATGGCCTCGAGCTCTCCGTTTCCTCCCCGTAACTTTGGGTTTACACCGGTCACCGGGATGTGGATATACCGGGTTTAAAAAAGGGGGGGGCGCTCTGAGGCACCTTCGCGAGGTCTGCTCGTGAAAGAAAAACAGCCGAAGACAAGAAGCCAAGCTGCCGGTACCGATTGGGATGACGAGAGACCGCAAGGCAAAGACTCCAACATCTGTTGCAAACCGAGAACCCAAAGCGAGGAAGCAACTAGACATGGAGCGCTCATGACTCAAGACCTCTACTTTCAAAAGGATTTCTCAATTGAGGGGGGGGGATGGGGCTCTCTCGGGAAGCTGAGAGGCCGACAGTGTCCCTTCGCCAGCCCAACGAGGTGTCCACCGTCGATGAATTTCGCAGTCTCCTTCCTCCCAAGTCTTCGAAAGCTCAGAGCTTCAGGGCCAAGGCGCGAAGCCGCGGGAGTCGAGGCTTAAAACGCACACGTGGGCTGCGAAGGTTTGGAGCGCTGGAGGCTTCGGGGCTTTTACACTGCAACCCTTATTACACTAGTTGGGGACCTGGGCCTACCTGTGAATCTGATAAAATGTCAACTGCCGGATGTAGCAGTAGCTCCAATGTCAGCTCGGAGAGGGCTTGGTGGCTACGGTCAAGTTCTGGGCGTTGCAGCCTTTCGCACTCGAATTCTTACACCAAGAAAGTACCGTGGGAATGATTGTGGCCTTGACCTATCTTGCGGCTGCCTGCATAGTTTAACACAATCTCTCACAGGCCGACCAAACGCGTCCAGCGGCGGAAGGCCGGAGAGGTGGTCAACAGAGTGCAGAATGATGATTGGAGACATGATACACTCAAACCTTGCAGTTGCCAGC
The DNA here is from genome assembly GCA_905231915.1 of Symbiodinium necroappetens. Classification (NCBI taxonomy): domain Eukaryota; class Dinophyceae; order Suessiales; family Symbiodiniaceae; genus Symbiodinium; species Symbiodinium necroappetens. Next base: position 29,464 of record CAJNJA010021653.1, on the reverse strand, counting down.
AAAGTGCGGCTCTTACTATCTTTGGTTGTACTAAACCCTACTGCTAGGCTTACCATCCCTCTTCTGACATGTGTCGGCCTGTAATTTCAGGTTTTTTGAAGTCTTTCCCTTGTCCACTTCAGGCAGGCCTTGGCTCCTCCCACAGCACTCGCATGGATCGCATTTCGGCAGTCACGAACCAATCCTCAAGGGGTACAGGCTCACACAGCAGCGTCCTGTCTAGAGTTTAGTGAACAATTGCTCGTCTTCCGAGAGGTCCTTTTTCAACTGTGCGACGGCTATGTTGAGGACCTGTCTTATGTTCTGTCTCTCACATCGCATCGTCTCTGTATTCTCTTGACTTTGTGAAACACTGCAACCGAATCGACGTGTACAACCAAAGCATGTTGCTTCTCAAGTCCACCCGAACGCTCGCGCCCCAAAACAGTCCTCAATCTGCATACATCCGGAAGCTGAACCCCGCTGACCATGCCCAGACCCGTTCCCCCAAAACCCGCTTCTTACACTCGTTCGTGCCTCGAGTTTGGGCTCCGAGCGACACTGGGCAAGAAGCAAACCAACAGCCCTTTCCGAGGTCTGAGCCGGCAAATCGGTTCTTAGGCTGCAGAGGGTAGCGGAAAGAACAATGACTTGCAGACTCAATCGTAAACTCACTATAAATCCAGCCCCCAAACCAACCTGCAAGGGTGCCGTTGGGCTGATCGGGCAAGCAACGGCCAAGTGCGGATCCAAAGAGCAATCCACCACCTGAAGCGTAGCATAGCCGATTCTGGTGTCTTATGGGCTTACCTATGCGAACTAGCTTGCACAGCTCTTGCTGGTCAAGATCACCTATACACAGAATCACAGAATGCATCCTTGCCGAACCGCCAGGACATTGACATCCCTCCACAAATCCGAACACCCACGATAATAAATGCCCGAAAGCCAAGCATCAATGCATGCGAGACCGAAGCTTTTCCAAGCATATCCTGAAGCCACCGGCACTCCGACCCTCGAAGCCTTCCCCAAGTCCTCGCAGCAGGCATTGAACCTTCACAAGGCCTGGCCCAACTACCCCAAGTACACTGTAAGGCACTGCGAGGTCATGCGTTTTTTGTCTATATGTATTTGCCCACGAATGCGCAACCCATCTGTGATCTTTCACGTCCGCCTCGAGCCTCAAATCTCCCGCGACGCGTCGACGAGCCGAGGTGCGGCATTCAGCATGGTGAAGTTGATGCTGCAGTGGGCCACCAAGGCCACCTCTTCCTTCCCAAAAGCTTCGGAGCCCCAAACGGCACAGAAACACAAATCATTAGCCGCCATTAGCCCTTGCTTAGCTCAATCTGAACTGTCCCGGTCACAGGCAAAAGATTTCAACCGCTTCAGTTTTGAGAGGGTTACAAAAACGGAGAAAATGAAGCTGAGGTTAAGAACTCGTTTGACATGCAATTCAATTGTGAAGGACCAAAGCATAATTAGGCTACGAGTGAGAACATGTCGTACCGTATACAAAGTGCAACTGCGTGCTGTATTCTCCCCGCAAGCTGCCCGGCCAGCATTCTGCTGAGAAGCTTGCAGTCCCTGCTTGTTTGCTGCTGGCCTCGGGGCAGGTGCGCAGCCATTTGAAGAAGCCTCAGCTCTGACATCTCTAACAAACAGGAAACGGGAGGAGCTTGTTTTGCGCTGCTTGGACAGGATGTACATGTCCATGCCGACCGTGTGTTCCTCTAACAGGGAATGCTCTATCTACCGCGCAGACCATGACGCAGTTCAACTTTTTGTCTTGCCCTTCTTCGCGGACTGCAGCCCCAGCTGCGATGAAGGCGGGCAACCATGGAGGCCTGGGACTCCCGCTGTGCGGACCACAGCGGGTCATGCTGCTTCAGCCTCGCTGAGACAGTTGAGGCCTACACATGGCAGCACGCAGGACATCAAACCAAGAGGAGGTACTGCTGGGTTGTGTGTTGCGGTGTGGGACTTCCGACACCCCACAAAATGGGGCTGAGCCGCCCAGCAACAAACGCTCTGAAGCTGCAGCCGAAGGACAGGCGGTAATCCACGTGGGGAAACTCGTTCCTTGCTTGGCTCACAGTGCCGAGGTATGGACTCTTCAACAGTTGAAAGACACGTACACACATACAGGAGACTTCGCTAGACGAGTCTTAGCTTCGGAGCTGCAAAGGCATTCAGGAGAAGTATCGAGGACATGACAAGCATCAGAAGACTGCGCTAGCTGCAGGAGCCCTGCGAAACACATAACCTGATGGCATGTGCAAAGTGGCATCGACTGCCAGTGGTGCTACCAGTAATCTGTGATCCTGTGATCGGCTGCTCTCTTGTCACATGACCAGACGAGAATCAGGACCACAACAAACGCCTACCCGAGCAGTCCTGTAGCTATCACAGCCCCGACATACCTCTATGTTAGCAACAGTCCCTGAGTCGGAATTCAGGAACTACATATCTTCGAGATCACTGCCGATACCCTGCAAACAATCAAGTCCTGAAATCCCTGAATTTCCTCACGTGACCGAAGTGCTGCAGTTCTCGGCGTGGCCGCCGACAGTCACAGGTGCTGCCACCGCCGCGTTCGTGAAGCCCCTGCATGCTCCAATGTTGGCAACTGAAACCGAGACTCTAGACAAAGTGAGTGGCCAAGTTCAGGATTCGTGTCCGGAGCAGCACTGCAGCAACTGTATAACTCCAGTCAAGCAGGACTTACACGCGATTTGATCTGGCCTCGTGGGCCACAAAGCGCACGCCGCGCTTGGGGAGACCTGGAACTGGTTCGTCTAATAGTAGCAGGAGTATTTAATGATAATCATGATGGTAGTAAGCATAGTCGTAATTATTGCCAATGCGGGCTGCGGCCCGGGCGACACTTTTACACCGACGCAGATCCAACCGAGCCGCGTCGTGCCTCGACTGTTGCAGCTAGAGGGGGGGGGTACAGCACTGGCCATGAAGCTGCCTACAGTTTACTTTTACACAAGGTCTTAAGTCGCCTTGGCATAACAGCTCGTGACCATGTCTCAATGTCGCGTCTGACTCCGTTTCGCCATTACAGCTTACTTCTTGCTTCCGTGTTCTCTGTGGCTGTCAAGCTTGTGCCAACTTTTGAAGGATCCATTAGCTGGTACTTCCCTGCAATCATCCCTTCATGTTCGATTGATGTTGTAGCATTGCTGCTCAAAGCAGCTCCCTCATACTCCATGGAGGGATAATCGATATAGCCTTCTGCCCCAGATGCATAGAACGTATTCCGGTCGTACCGGTTGAGCCATGGAGGGTCCCTGGTTGGTTCCTGACGGTCTCTCGAAGATTTGCTCTGATGCCAGGCCTTCAATCGTGCTGGCAAGTCGGGATTTGAAATGAACCAACGTCCAAATGCGATGGCATCATATCCCTGTCTGTCCTCCATGCAAGCTTCGTAGGAAGAGGCCGGCGTGAAGCCTCCTGCTCCAATCATGACACCGTGGAACAGCGAGCGATACTTCTGCAGATTGATCAAAGGCATTTGAAAGCCTGGATCCTTCTCAGGATTGGCATCGTGCTTGCCGACCCACCGCGGCTCGGTGACGAGCAAATACGCAAGCGGATACTCGTTCAAGGCCTGAACGGCATGCGAATAAATGGCATCCGGGTTAGAGTCCGTGCAGCCGTAGAATGTATTGCCGCCGTTTGGTGCATCGTGTGGAGACAGTCGGACTCCCACTTTGCCATCTGCCCAAACACCGGACACAGCCTCAACCACCTGTCGGAGTAGCCTACACCGGTTCTCACACGAACCACCGTACTGGTCTGTACGACAGTTGACTCCGTTGTTCAAGAACTGATCGATCAAATATCCATGCGCTGCGTGAACCTCCACACCATCGAATCCAGCGGCTTTTGCATTCTGAGCTGCAAGGGTGTAGTCGTCTATGAGCCGCTGAAGGTCTTCCACGGATAGTTCTCGGGGAACGGCAAAATCCCTGATGCCATCGTATGTGAGAGTTTTTCCTGGCTTCCCGCTGCGGCTCACAATCTGCACCTGACTTGCCGATACCCCAGGCCGATGCCGTTCCCCTACATTAGAAGGGTGCTTGGCAAAATCCGGATGTGCTACGCGTCCCGTATGCCACAGCTGACACACGATCAGCCCACCTCGTTCGTGTACAGCTTGCGTCACCCGCCTCCAAGCTTCCACTTGAGTTGTGGACCATATGCCTGGAGTTGAGGGATAGGCTAAAGACTCCGGGCTGATGTGTACCGCCTCCGTGATGAGGAGACCTCCAGGACTCGCCCTTTGTCGGTAATACTGCACTGCAGTGTCCGATGGCGCCAACTCGGGCTCTGTCGCGCGGTTTCGAGTCAAAGGAGCCAAGACCACCCGATGCTGAAGGGCTCCGATGGAGCCCAATTGAAGGGGAGTGAACAACTTCGAAGGGGACGATGACATTGCGACAGTATCTACGTAGGCGTCGCTAGGAATGCGTTACCGGGCAAGTCTCGTGGTGGTGCCTGCTGTGGTGACAGAGGTGGTATTACGCCGGCGGCGGGCACACTGGCGAGAGAAGGAGCTGCAGCAGTAGCAACGAACCCTGAACCTAAAAACCTCAAAAAGGTTTTGAATTTTTGGGGTCGAGGGTTCAGAACGAAAGAACCACGAATTCGGCATCCGGCTCCAACTCACGCTTTAAGGCTAAGAAGTGGTCCGTCTGGACCCCCCCGAAATCCCTCGGCCACCTATCTTCCTTCCACAACGCCTGTGTTAGTCCTAGAGCTTCTGACAAAAGCCTTGTGTAAAGCTGCGGGCACTGCCTTACCTTCTGGTACCACGTCTTTCCTTCTTGATGTTGCGAAAGTAGTTCATATAGTGTTTGTGTCGATATCCACTTCATAGCACAGTACCCAGAGGTTCCGATGTCCAGGGCAATCGGAAAATTCTCTGAAAGTATAGAGGGATTGACTGTCACAGTGAAGGCTGGTTGCCTGATTCGACAAAGCCTGTAAGCCCGAAGCCTTGCTTACTTCCTCGAAAGTGACTGATGATCCTTAGCTTACGCCATTTACTACGTGCCTGCTAGAAAGGACAATCCCCAACAGTTCGCAGTTCGCAGTCCAATACTTCGTTTTCATCCCTGGAGAATGATGCCATGCAGAGTATGCCTTGCAGCTGCGGTGTTCGACTGTTTCGGGCCCAACCGAGTTTACTTCACCGAGTTAACTTCAGGAACATGAGAGGCTACGATGGCGTTGAGGATAGTCTGCACGATCAGTACCTAGGAAGCCGTTTGGAGAAGCGTACTGCTAGTGCTTGACAGTAACATCCCTGTACCGCACCCCAGACCACTGGGGAAGCCACACTTCACTAAGCTTATACAAATCATATCAACTCCACATCGCTCGTCACAAGCAGGAGCCCAGAGCACAAAATGCTGCAGCTGGAGCCTTTACCGTCCGAAAGAAAAGTTTTGCAGACACGAAGCCGTTGTCCATGAGGAGGTGTTGGAAGGCCAGAAACGCCGTCTGCGTCGCGCGCGTGATGGGCGAGACAACGATCCTCCGCAAAGGGGCGGAAGGGCACTGGGAGGCACCTTCTCGGGCTTAGGGGTTTAGCGGTTTTAGGGACGTACTAGTATTTGGAGGGTTTAGCCTTGGCTCCTGCATTTCGGCAAGGAACGAGAGAGAGCCCTTATAGACAGGCCAAAAGGAGAAGGGAAGGGCCCAGGCAACCTCGCACGGGTCCGAAGGAACAGCAAACTCACAGGCATCTTTGCTGTGCCGAATCCACACCGATACCGGTCTAAGCCGAGGGTGGATCTAGGCTGCAATGTCATGCTGCACTCTGCAGCCGGTATTGACATGAAGAGCCGCAAACCCTTTTAAGTTCAATGCCCAGCAGAAGAAAAGGTACAAGCACGCGTCTTCATGTCGAACCTCCGTCACTGCGACTAACAGTGGCTATGCCCGAAAACCCACACAAACCCGTGGTACTGAACATGGTAGGCAACCGGAGACCCCTCCCTGCTCAAACTGGGTGGCTTCGGCTGAGCGTCAACCTCGGGCTGAGCTGCTGCTGTACCTGCAGAAAAAAGGCAACAAATTCGTGCGCCTGAAACAGAGCGAACAGGAATTCATGATCTCCGGTACTGATGTTCTCTTGAACAGTCGTCATTTTAGGTCGTGGGTGTTGGATCGGAAGCTTGGCAGGTTACCTTGTGCTCTTTTCTTGGGGCAGCGTGGGCTCAACGTTCTGGGAGGCTTCCGGAATTAAACTAAGGTCCAAGATTTAGGCGTTAGGGTCTGAGGTGATCCAAGGGTCTTTGCTGGGGCGAACACCCAGGCGGAATGGATTCTTAAGATGCACTGCGAGACACTGTTCAAAGTTCTGTCGAGATTGTGGACTTTTTTAGGGTTTCGTGCTTGAGTCAAGCTTGGGGATTGAAGGTTTGGGTTTCGCAGTTTGCAGCGCTTCCGGAACATTTGGACGCATGGCTTGTGCGCACTCTGAAGCATGGCCGCAAGATAACCGCAGGAGGGAAGGTTCTGAAAGCCAGGTCATGGCTGGATAGATCAAAACAGATCAAAACTCAGTGTGCCTGAACATCGCCGTGGACGGTTCCAGGACGCAAGATGCCATGCTCTTGTGAATGACCATCAGATTTGTACAGTCCCCAGACAACGCTTGGACATGGACAACCGTTTCACATTCACCTGGGGGGCAAAAGGGGGGGCCGTGATTTTCGGCAGGGTGACGCTTTCCCTTCGCTGGAGCCCGAACCTCGAACTCTGAGTCTAACTGCCAAGCCCGCCGCATGAGTGCAGGCCACCGGCTTCTGGAACATGATTCGCCTTTCCGTGGCTCAGCTCAGGCAGCTTAGGGTTAGGGGGGAGAGGGTGTCGGGCAAGGGCTCCAGGTGTGAGAAGCGAAAGATCCCTTTAACTTCAGCTCCAGCTTCCACTATTAAACTCAGAAGCTGCTTCTATGCTTACGGCAGGTCTCTGGACAAATCTAAGAGCTTGGGAAGACAACTACAGCCGGGAGGAATCGCACTGAAAGCTCCGTGAACTTCTCAGAGTCAGCCATAACCCTACATCCTGTCACGTGCTGCCTGGTCGTCCCCGACGCGGCGATCGTCGCCTAGAGGGAAGCATCAGGTGTGTGGTCTTTGCCGAAAGAACAAACAGGTTGCAGTGTTTCGAAGCGCCAACGTTTCTCGTTTGTTCTAGCTGGCCTGAGCCGCCTGAGCCTAGGATCTCCAAGTTCTACAGAAAGCCATAGACAGCCGCAATTCGGGCGCCTGTGGCACGGTAGCCCAGGTGGCGCCGTAGTCTCGGCTGGTCGCGATGCGGCAGCTAATCGCGCCTCAGCATGCAGAGAGCTGAGCAAGAGTTTGAGATTTCAGAAGACTACGCCTACAATTCCTGAACGACACAGCAAGCAAGGTCCAGACTTTCGTCCCAGGGTCAGCGGCTGAGTTTGGGAGGCTCGGGTTGAAACTAGAAGCGTCTTGTAGCAGCTGAGCGGCAAGGGGATCCCAAACAGGCCTTTAAGGGGTTCCAACGGTAAACAACCATCACGGTGTGAAGTGAATCAGGGACGTGTAGTCGTCGTTTCAGGAATCCGCAGCAGAGGGGATTTGGGCGATGCCTAGTTAAACTCCGGACTGCCTCGAGAATTCACATTAGCGCGGCAGACCCAATACTTTCAGGTTGCAGACATCTCTCACAAGAAACCTCGTGGTCTTGCGCATTCCCTGCATCTATATTAAAGCTTCACCGTCAAGCATGCTTCAACCCTCGGAGAGACTACGGCAAATCATGTAAACATGTTAGGTGCACTCTCTCAGAGCAGCCAAGAGATTCAGCGTGCTGAGCTGCGGACCATAGAGTTGCAGGCCCACCACGGTACGCGGTCCATGCTCAGACCTAAGGGCATCAAGCACAGGAATCTTGCGAGGATGTGCTTCTTTCATCGAGTGCCCTTGTAGCGAACGGAAATCAATTGGACTTCTGCGCCAAGCTTGACGGCATGCCTGACGATTTGTCCATCCCGCCGCATTGAGCAAAACTAAAGTCGAGTCTACAATCACCGTACAGTGGACCCTGTTGAGTACTCTGCATGGCACGTAGCATGCTAGGAAGGCAGCCGCACATGGCTGACTGTCTGAAGCTTGCCGTCAGTGTTGCATTTGCGAAGCAGTTAAAGGGCCTGTTTGCTTCTACGAGCCAGGTGCTCGCACAAGTAGTAAGCCGCGTAACCCTTAGCAAAGCATGCCTAAGCCCTCAGCCAAAATAAAATCTTATGAGCAAGACTCCGAGCCGTAATTAAATCTTAGGCCAGCTTGCCTGAAGAGCTTGTCGAAAGACTCGCAGATAAACCACCGCTTCCCATCGACGACTTCGACCTAACGGGAGTAGGGTTCTGGGCTCAAGGTTTGCGTGAGCACCAACTCAAGATCAAGCATCCTAGGTGCTGTGGAACACAACAGACCTGAAGCAAACAGTATATACACTTAGTGCAAGTGTTACGGATAATCACTGATACTGAGACTGGCCTGGGTTGTCTCAGGGCTCACGATGCCCTCCATGCCTTCGAACCCTTCCAGCATGTTGTGAAAGCCTGCGACGTGTGCTCGATTCGGGAAAACATGGTACTTGGCAGGGGCCCCGCAGCCTAAGCGCAAGACTGGCGGCACCGGCTACAACAAACCAGACATCAACCACCACGCCGAGAACCTAAATCCAGCATAGCCGCATAGCCATGACCAGCGTTCCGCAGAGTCAGCCTTGACCGTGGCGCAAAAGGTGGACCACTTTGGATTCCACGCCTTGCAACTTTGCCGAGATCCCGTAAGTGGGTGAATGTGATCAAGAACCAAACACATTCATGTCGGCTCCTTTATAGTATATGACTATGATAGCAACCCAAGGGGAACAATAGTGGTACAGGCAGCGGTGGAAGGCCGAACCGACCCTTCCGGAAGCTACTAGACCCCCTTTGAACACGCCGCTAGGGCGAAGGCAAAGAAATCACGACCGGAAGCGGTAACACCCTTGAACGCAAAGGCCAACCGGGAAGCAATCGACCCCCAAACATCATCAGACTTGTTGCTTCCCCCTCTGAACGCGAGCAATCCAAGGTCGTGAAATACACGCCTTTGATCAGGCCTTGCGGCCTTTTCCCCGAATGAATGCAGGCCTTTGAAGAGTGATACTGTCAAGCGCTAAAGTCGTTGCATTTGTTGGGTTTGGTGCTCTCCTCGAAGGTGACACAGGCCACGACCGGGTCGCGGCACTGTTCTTGCGTTTGCTCCGTTCTATTCCGTTCTTCAAGTAGACGCCGTCGCCCCAATAATTACAAAACACATATTCCAGAGAGCCTGTTCAAGCAAGAGATTTGTCCGTTCCGCAAGTAGACGCCTCCACCAAGATGGTCGCAAAACACATAAATTCCAGACAACCTGTTCGTCAGTTCCGCAAGTAGACACCGTCGGCGAAAGTTTTACAAAGCTCTCAGCACAGGTGCACGATTTGTCCGTTCCGAAAGTAGCCGCTGCCGCCGAAGTGGTTACAAAACACACATTCCAGCTAACCCATTGGTCCCAGTTCTGCAAATAGACGCCGCGCCAAAGTTGTTCCAAAGCACATAGCACTGGCAGACGAGTTGTGCGTTCAGCAAGTAGACGCCTTTTGCAAAATGGATACAAAACACATAATATATTCAGACAACCTGTGCGTCAGTTCCGCAAGTAGACACCGTCGCCGAAAGGGTCCTGTGTCCCTTTCCCCGAGTGAATGCAAGCCTTTGAAGAGTGGTGCCGATACATCTGTTTAGAAGGTTTTCGGCTGCTCCGTCAAAGGGTTTGGGGCCCAGATACAACTTCCTCAAGGGCAGGCGTTCGAGACACCTTGTTAAAGGGCTTTTAAGCGCTCAGACACAGCTTCCTAACCGGGGCGCCCGATACACCTTGTCAAGGGGCATTAAAGGCTCAGATCCTGCTTGGGGTCCGGGACGGTACCTCTCCCGCTCTACTTTTTGTATGAGGACGATACCCCCAAGCAAATTTGAAGGCCCAGGCCTTCATGGTATGATTTTGCATGAGGTCTTACAGCACACCTTGCTAAAGTGCCTTCGGGACCTCCGATACACCTTTCTGAAGGGCTTTTGAGGGCTTCGATGTACCGTCCTAAAACATGGCTAACGGTTGATGTTTGGATGCATGCCAGGCAGAAAGTCCTAAACCCATGCCAAGCCCGTTTCCGAAAAATGCTTAACCCCGGTGTGGAGGCTCAAAAGGTTGCTGCTTGGATGCCCGGCCCGGAAATGCTTGACCCCAGTGTGGACGCTGTGAGATGTATATTTACTGCTCGATGCGAAGTAAAGCCTCCCCTAGTACTAAAGTTGGGGTTGCCGAAACCCATCTTAAACGCAAAAGTATCGCTTTCTTCTTTTGTTGGTTCCCCGCTTGACCGCTGGCAAAAACAAAGGGTCGATAACGACTTTCATCTTTCACAGTGATGATTTAGGCTACCATATGAAATCCTGAACTGAACTGTAGCCCAGAGGCAGTGGCAATGAACACCGAAACCCACTCAGCCCTACCATGCCACAACCCAAGTTCACCATAATGAGCCGCTGCAGAACTGTTAGAGACACTGTATCACTGAAGGGCATGGGGCCAAGACTCCAAGACCTCCCACATTGTAGCCCGAGCCCGAAGCCCCAAATATTCTAAGCCCTTAAACCCAAAAGCTACAAAAACGCCAATCCCTAAACCTTAATCCCTAAACCCCAAACCCTTAAAAACCCAGCTTTGGAAGCCCTGCGCAAAGAGGCCCCAGCCTGGCGGCACCTCTCGGTCTATGCCTGAGGAGTCCGGGAAGAAAACGGTGGTTGGGTGCAACGTCTCCAGAGCTTTGGGGCTGAGAGGGATTGAATTCTTGAAGGGAGCGCGGGATGCGGAGGATCCTTGGGATCTTGAGCCCTTAACTCTCTCTTAATACTCTTCAGGATGTCAAGTTGGGTTAGGATCTTCAGTATCTTTGACTGCAGTTCAAGATCTTTAAGATTTTAGGACTCCTTCGGCTGATTTACATTGATTTACACTGCGACACGCGTATTGAAACCGCCGAGATCGCAGGTTCGACTTGGGGTATAACCTTGCTTTACAGAATGCCTTGTCAGCCGTAATTGGGGTTTTGACCGTGGTTCATGATTTCAACCAACACTGACAGGCGCAAGGGCTCTCGTTTGGCAACTTACTTCACCGTCGTCCTCTCGGTTTTGACCGCTGCGATGACCAAGAGGTGTCGAATTCAACAGGTGATAGGATCCCACTGCAATTGCTGCAGTTCTGCGCGCGGGTATAGTAAGCAAAAGTGTTAGATGGCTGTGGCAATCTTGGGCGGCCGCTTTGGGCTTTCACGCGGACGTCCCGGACGAAGGCATTCAGCAAGGCATTCACTGTGCCCTGGTCCTGGCGAAAGAGCTCGCAACCGACAGTCTACGGCCAGAACGACCCGTATGCCGTTGCTTATCGAGACGATCCGCATCTGAAATCCTAGGAGAAGAACTTGCACTGATCCCTACCTTTCTCCTGCGACCCCAAAGTCCTCGAATTCGAAAAGCCGCTTCTCGCCGCTCGCTGCCTCATTTTGCTGGCCCATGCCGACATCGTTGTTGCTGTCGTTTGATGATGTGCTGGCGTCCATCTGGTGCGTTTTCGCTGCGCAGAAACTCTCGGACGAATACCACTCTGCTCTAGTGAACATCATGAACCTTGCGCAATGTCTAGGCTCCGGAGATGCCGGCGACCGGATGCAAGACGAAGTTCAACCTTTATCGTGAAGCCACCTATACCGCGATGTTGAGGATGAGGGTATATGCCGGTGATGATGGAGATGGCGATACTGGTGGCGACCGCGACTTCCACCATCTGCACATTACCCTAAGCTTCAACTTCCAAGGATGAGGCCAGACAGGCCCTACTCTGTCCGAACCCATAACCCAGACTCTGCCACAAACTGGCCTGCACATGCCATTTAAATTTAGATTCTGGCAAGTCGGTCCATGGCCGACGCGAGGCTATCGTATATGAACAGTTTCAAAGGGATTGCCACACGCTTTTTCGACTGAGTTGCGGCTTCTGCGTACTCCTTGGCGCGCTCGGGGTGCGCCTGCAGGTACAGAAATCTTGGACTTCGATGTAGACCTGTGAGTCTTCAAATCTTCAGGTTTTGCTTGCACAGTTCCCAACACGTGGGGTCGAGGCAATTGCAGTTTTCTCCTCTGCTCGGCCTTTCGCCAGAGTAGCTGCTGCAGCTGTGCGGCATCTTCCAGCGCTTCCTCTTTGGCCTCGATCAGGAAATGCGACAGCGCTAATAATAGTTGTTTTGTGATTTTGATTCAACATCTGTTCTTCTTCCCTAACTACTTCTACTGCAGCTGCCGCTGCCACATGACGACCACGACGACGACAACCCCCCCAATATCGCAATCCCAAACTCTGAGATGACCCTGACGACGGCAGCGGCTTTTCCAGTTGTCGTTATGATGGTGATAGCGATGATGGTGGTGGTGATATGAGCATTTTTGCGGGCACGTATATTATGTATTCTGTCGCCAGAAGTGTTGCGACGCGGAAGTCTTGAAACTCATGATGACGAAGTGGGATCTACCACAAGATGCCTGGACCCGGTGGGACTCATCCAGCGCCCCAAATCGCATCGCTCGTGTTGCTACACAGACTGACCACGATTCATGCAGTCATACTATACATAACTCTTAAGGATTGAGGCTATTGGGTTTCCAACTCTTGGGCTTCTGCTAACTGTATGGCAAAGAAAGGCACCTGCCTGCACATAAGAGGCCTTCGTTCATCGACATAAACTGCTACATAAAAGAAAACGAAATTAAATCATGTACTAGTCTTGAAAGGCACCAATGTGATTTTCACAGACCTATACTACCGAAAGATGGAACCCAGAAGGACCTCGAAGCGATCCAAAAGCACATTTGGTGGCAGCTGTAGAGGCTCTTGGTTGAAAATACGAGGAAGCATGGAAACAACCACCTCGGGGCACCGTGTCTCGAACTATGCCGGCGAGGTGCGCGCTGGACGCCAGCAGAGTCGGATGAGCCTCCACAATGGGTTGCTAACTTCTGATGTATCGCGGCATCCTGCCGTACCGTACAACTCCTGAACCCGATGTTTCTTGGGACCTGCGTCCGGGCAGAGGTCCCCGCGGGAAGTTGATCATAAGTCGTGTGGACGAGCCTCCATCTGCGACACATCCTACACCCAACAACCTTCAAATCCAGAACTGCGGCGCTCACGCGGGGTAAGACGTCGTGAGTTGCCAAGGTTTGGGGCTGTAGGGATGGAGATTCACAGTCGGTCTCGTGCAGGAATCTGCAGGGCGGGTGAACTCGAGGGACTGCAAGTTCCCAACACCTGAAATATGGGAAAAACGCGCTACAGGACTCCTGCGATATATCAAACCCCCAGTCCTTCAAACCCCAAGCGCCCAAGCCCTACTGCAGTCGAAGAGGAAGAGATCCTTCAAGATTGTCAACTCCCCTGCAAGCCCCCGACACCAGCCACCTCTTTCTGCTGCGCCGAGCTGCTGTGCAAAAGCCTGGTCCAATCATGGCCTAGCCCTTCTTTGCTTGTTCCTCCTCCGCTTGCTGGCACCACGCATTGTCTCCTTCTGACCAGTCTGACCAATGCAACCACCGCTAGTTTGATCTCCACTCCTGCTTCTAACAAGATCAACTGCTGCCAATACCACAGCAACTACGACCACGACTACAACTGCTACCACTCCTGCTCCTGCAGCTGCTGCTACTACGACGACGCTATGACTACGGCTTTTTGACTTTTCACAGTTTTGCTGATGACGCAAAGAATACTCACAAGATTATTAGCAAAAATATGAACAACAACAATAATTTCGTCGTGCCAATTGTCCCCTCATGACAACGACGAGCGATGCGACTAAGTATCCGGACTACAACTTCGAGGTACTATGCAGGACGTTCTGTAACTTGAGGCTCTCTTCGACACTGTAGATTTTCCGGGAGCTTAAGATTCAAGATCCTCTCGGAATTGTGTCAGCCCTCGTTCCTGCCTCAGCGAGTCGCTCGGCTTCGGTCGGCTCCTGCGCCACAGGTCACAGAAAACACTTTGCTTTCATCGTTGTACGAATATTGGCTTCAAGGTGTTGCACGTCCGAACTCAGTCGATACCATTCTTGGCTTAATCTCGCCGCCAGCACAAGCCGAGGCAAACGTGTGCAACGTACGCTTTTGCCAGGAATGTCCCCAAGCAAGACCACCACGACCAAGGTTGCTCCACACGCATCGCGGTTTCACACTTGTCTCTACAATGCCAGAGACGTTTCAAGCTCAGAATCACAGGGTGGCCAACGCCTTGAGTGAATCATATCTTCCCCCCTCAAATGAAGAAGCCTGCGCAGCCGGAACTTGAAATACATAGGCATGGCTTTGTTATGTTAATGCGCGGATTCGGATCCAAGCAAGCGGCAAGCCTTTTCCCTATGTATGCTCATACTCTAAGAGGAGACAGGCATGCCGAACCAAAAGCATGTCAGTGAAGATGACAACTTTGGGCCCAAGCACAGGGACTCCTCGAAACAAAACCCCAACTTGCATCTGCTGCTCTACGCATTGCCAACCTCCCCCCCTTTTGCAAGAGCCAACCTCCCCCCCTTTTGCAAGATCAATGAAAAGCCCACCTACGTCTCGCAGGGATTCATTGGCGGGTGCCTCTACATCCACCGCCACGGCTTGGCAGCCCTGTCCTCGCGCCCTTTCTGGGCGCCGGAGAGCGAAACAAGCCTCGTGGCATGAAACGGCCCGGGGGCTATGATAACAATTGGAATAGGGTTTTGGGGTATAGTTTACTAGAATTATAATAAGGAACCACAAAATAGTATCGGTAATTATTAAGGCTATCATGAACGCACCATCAGCTTCTGCCGTGCTTAGTGTGAATCGGTTCCGGGGCACACGTGGGGATGGGCACTCCAAGAACACCATTCGGGATTTTTCAGGGACACTCTGCAGACATTCAGGGGAAGGACCCTCTGCTGGAAACTCTGGGTATGGGCAGTCGAGAAATACTGCTCCACGGGACACTCTGCAGGGAGGAGCAGCAGGGGAGAGCGGGCGAGGAGAGAGGGAGACGAGGGTTGGAAAAACCCCAACCGAAACCAAACAAACGATCCACGAATTCTGGAATTCTTCAGCAGTGCCTTGTTAACTTGTCGCCTTTGCTGGGTTTGTGTTGTCCGTAAAGGATTGTCTGGGACCTCTCTGCATGCACGTGACACAAGCAGTGATGTCGCTCAGAAGCCGCTGCATGTTCTTCTACTATATAATGATAAATTATATATGTTGTAATCTTAATACAGTATAGTACGGTATAGTATGATCTGCTTCATCATATTGTAGCTGTATAGTATAGTATGAGTATGGTCCAGTATAGCATGATATGCTTTAAACATATTGCAGCATATTATACCTCAGGTGTCTTTATTCGATTCATCTACCACCTTTTGGCACACCCCTCCCGCCCCCTCCCCCCCAACTCTCTGTGCAGACCGGCGGCGGGGCACAGCCACAAAGGCGTGATGCGTGCCGCCGGAAACCGTCGCAGTGCCCGGTGTTGGATTCTGACATGCAGCTCCATGACAACAGCTCCAACTCATTGAAACATGTGCATTCTAGGCACTCTGTTGACCCATGCATGACATCGACAATCCGAAGTGCCGAAACCTGCCCTAGCGCCCTACATCAATCCGACGGCTGAGCATGGAAGTGGTACCAATGGAACTCCAGCGCACATGGATGACTCGAAATGATTTCTCCCATGCCTATGGCAAGCTTGCCTGCATGATGCTAAAGTCCAGGTGAATCACACCGTCAACCAAATGACCCGACAATCAGAACCCCCCATAGCCGTGCTTCCTGGCAACAATGCGAAATGCGAGAAAACTCCTTCAGCTCTAGCACCGAGTTGGGAAGCGAGCTTGGTAATGCAGATATAATGCTAAATGATGAAAAAACTGCTGAGGGGTGCAAAGTGCAAAAACATGTGTCAATCTGGAGACTTCACTCCCATTGCCTCGCTTCGCAGGGCGGCCTGGAATGAACTGGCCCAGGTGACACCACGGCGCTGGGGAACATCGCATGAGGAGGCTCCAAGAGTTGGGGCCTTGTATGCAGGTTGAAGACACCGGCATAGTTCCCTTTATTGTGGTGCCCGAACCGCACAGAAAGGGGTTACTAGTAGCAATCAAATGCCATGTTCAACTTGATTCGCCGCTTGCATCGGGGCAAGTTGCTGGGGGCTGGCAGCTGGTTTGACTCGCACAGGGGGGTAGTCCATGTCTGGCCAGTCTGCAGGTGGATCTGGCTTCGATCCGGCTTCAAAAGGCTTGGAAGGCAGGGCTTTGTTGAAAGATCGAGCCCATGGCAGTCGCTGGGCCAACATGATGGCGGGAAGTCTGTCGCCACATCCAGAAGGGCATCGGTTTGCGGGCACAGAGCAGAGCCGATCATCAGCAATTCGTTGGCTTCTGACATCCCGATGTTGGTTTGCAGTCTACAGACGACTGCAAGGGGAATGCGGGTCGTTCGTCGTCAGAACGGCACCAGACCGTCCCTTGATGCGACGGCTTCGTGACCCTGCGAATCGACTCTTCTACTTCTACTTCTGTTAGCATGAGGGAGGTGCAAACCTATGGAAGACCTGGCAGCAACAAGAACTTAGCCGCAGCCCAAACCCCGAAACTCTTGGCACGGCGTCTTTGGCAGGCTTCCCAGCATGTTATCGGTAGTGCTAGCAGAGCCGCACATCGCCTTCGGCGACATGCTGCAGATTCAGAAAGCAGACTGAACTTTGCGCCGTTCAGGGCGGAGGCTGCGATGACGGCCCTCACTGTTGCAGCAGTCGAACATAGTCCACCCATAGTAGTCTGGGGTTGATCAGCTGATCAAGCTCTTGCCATCAATCTTCTGCGCAGAAGACCATAGAGCAAACCTTAGATAGCCTTAGACTCATGTCGGAAGTTCAGGTTCGCAAGCCAACCCTCCTAAAGCCTAAAGGACACCCGAAGCAAAGCGTCGGAGATCGAGTAGCCCGGCATCCTAGCCAATTCTAGGCACTTTATCGCAGCTCCGGGCCCAAGGTGTGCGCAGCATTGGCAGTCACTTCAGCATCTCTTCTTATCCGCTTACTGGAGGGCTTGGGGTGAGAGTTTAAAGTACGTCTTATAGGCTTCAAGGACTTCGGATTTAGGCTCCAAGGCTCCAGGACTTTCAGCTTCTTGCGGGCGGCTGGCTTAGGACATCAGGTTTCGGTGGTTCTGCGCTTTGCTGCATCTTCTGCCTTGGAGACGCTCATCTTATCATCTTATCGGGAGCTTTGATTCTTCGTTTGAGGGAGATCCGGCTCGTCTTTGTGGGGACTGCCAAAGTGTCCGCGGAGGGCCTCCAAGAGGGAATGCAGTACCATAAATCTACTCAGCAGGTAGTTCGGAGCCGTCGGGCTTGAGGAGCAAGCAGAGGCTAGAGCGGATCAAGGGCTTGCTTTGTCTGCAGTGCCGGGTCTGTGCGACACTCAGGAATCTTTCCCCAAGTTGAGGCGGACGAGTCATACCGTTCCCTCAGCATACCCTCTTGGCAAAGCGGATGCCAAAGACGACCAACTCCTCCGTCCGTGTAACAGCAGGGTCCTAAAAGTCGTCAGCCAATGTGTTTTGTACTCAGAGAATGAAGCGATGCTGCCGATGTTCATTCAGCTCAAACATCCCCCTGACGTCAAGGTAGTTGTCACAGGACTTTGCACCGGAGAATATGTTGCGCTCTTGACAAGACGACACGCCCGGTCGAGTTACAGTGATCCCACTGACTTGGCCCGTGGGTCACGGCAGGTGACTGAAGACCCGAAGTTTTTTTTGTAGAGTAAATACCGGTGTACTCAGGATACTGTGCCACAGCAAACGCATCCAAGTGCGGGTCTATACTAGAGTCTATACCCGGCCGGGTATAAATCTCGAGTACGAAACGGAGCGGGTAGAACCAATTTGTGTACTTGTGTGTCCTCATCAATGCATTTCGTCCAGGACCCTTCAAGCGAATCCAAAACTAAACCATACTAGTAGCAAATCTTAGGGTAGAGAGGGGCTTGAGAAGCCGGAGGCTTTGGAAAACAGCGAAGGCTACACATGGCATCTCAGGTGCACGGATACCCCATCGTTTCAGGCAGGCTTTGGGGGCCGTACATCTCTCTGGGAGTCTAGAGTCGAAGTTCGCTCTGCCAGCCCCCCCCCTGCTCATGCCATTACAAAAATACAAGCAGCGCTCGATAGCAACCCTGCTTCTGGCCAGGAGGGCCCCTAAAAGATGGCTTCCGACTTACGGACTTGACTGAGTCAGAGCCGCAATACTTGTTGATGTTCTGGTTCGGATCTCAGAAGTTAAAGGGTTCATGGATTCCGGGATCATTGACCAGGCCGGCCGTGCCGTCTAGGGTTCGGATTCGCGTTTCTGGGCCTGGATATGCCATAGACCTGCACGTAACAAAAACTGCAGAGGCCAACTAGGGCGATCTTGGGGAGGAGGGTTGGTTGCTCTTTGCGATTCACAGCTTGTGTCTCGAGGCTCCTACATGAGGGCCGCTCTACAGTTTCTTGGTCTGTGTTATGCCTGTTCGGTACCTTAAGGAATTGGCCTTGGACTAGACTGGGATCCTCAAGATGCCCATACGGCCCCCTACACTTTCCCTGAAACGAGGGCATGCGACGTCGCGGGGCATTTTGCCCTGCCAAGTTTGGCTTGGCCCATCTGTCGTTCCAAATCTTCGTAGCACGCAGGAAGAGAGCACCTGAACCCTGTCCTCTGATGCAGAGCCGCAGCACCTATACTTCCGAAACTGGGACTTCGGGCATGACATCTTGATCCTTAGGGTTAGGCTGGAGGGACGCGGGCTAAGGTGAGCCTACCTAGGCATCTGTGCGAGTAGACACGGCATCCAGCGCCATGACCTTTCATACTCTAATCGCTAGGCCCATGCTCTCACGCGTGCATCTTGCACTCCGAAGCCTCAACAATTCAATCCTCTACACCTGAGTAACCTCCAAGCCCCTACTCTTCAGAGGAGTCTTCAATTTGAGCAGCCTCCGCCTCTGCGGCTGCAATGCAGACTTCGTATCGTCGACCTCCCAAACCCTGAGTTCGAAACCGGGGATGTGGAGATGTTTTCGGACTCCTGCGGTGCCGTCCGAGATTTGGATCTGCGAAATGTCTGGGGCTGTCTGAGTTAGCCAATGGCTCGTCTGATGTATTGTACAACTCAAGGAGTTATGCCTTGGCTCCCAAGCCTGAGCTCCGATCGCATAAAGGGGTCAAGATGACTTGACCTTGCAGAATGTATAGACTCTACTACACTTATGGGCAAAGAAAGATGATAGCAGCTACCATCTCCTAACAGCACAGCACATCGAAGCTGGTGACATCGCTGAATCGGTTGGCGCAAGCCTCGGGGGGTCCTATCCTCATGCAGAGACGGAGGAACAACAAGCACTGCTGGTGAAGCGACAGCATTGACAATGGTTTCGGCTGTTCCATCTTACCAAGACGGTGCAGCATATCACTCTCTAGCTTGAGGCGCTTCTTGATACTGGTTTATGCATAAGTTCTGTGTTTCAAGATACATTACGATGAGGCTCTTAGGCAGGAAGTAGTTTATTGAAAGTACCACTGGCAAACATACCGAAAGTACCACGCGTGTCACACGAAACTGGCCTTACCATAGGATTGAAATGTACTGAAGCAACCTGTCATGTGACATGCCAAATCACCTCATCATATGTCCTTTCATGTCATGATCTATCACATCATATGTCATGTCATATCATGCCATGTTTATCAGGTCACATCATGTCGTGCCACACGACGGGTTGTTTCAGTAGATGCTCAATCCTATGTTAAACCCTGGTTCGTGTGACAGGCGCGGTACTTTCGGTACGTTCGCCACTGCTACTTTCAATCTACTACTTCTAACAAGATGTAACAAGCAACCTAGGGTCTAGAATCCACAAGACTGAAACAAGACAGAAACAACGTCTTGCAACAACTCCGGCTCTCCAGTTCTGTGACATTAGAGGCCCTAAGCGCCGCGTCGCGAAGAAACCCTGCATTTGTCCAACATCTCTTTAAACCAAATGACGATCTCGGAAAATGAGGCATTGATGCACACGAAACCTCGGCATATGCGGTGCAAACCGAACTTCCCTCAAAACTTCAGGGCTCAGCAACCCTCCGTGGGGTGGTTTATCATATCATCTGATGGTCTCAACTCTAAACTACATCTTCCGACAATCCCGTAGCGGCTGACATGCAGACCGGTGGATGTGGGCAGGGACGAAGGTCGCGTTCTTGAATTTGTGGCTAACTTTTGCCTCAAAAACCATTCGTCTCCTCGCCGCGTCTAGATGGAAGCAGCCACGGAAGCAGACACAACAAAGGTTAACAACAAATCTACAGGACAAAGAACAAGTAGTTTGGCATGTCCACCTGCCGAAGCAACATCGATGTCGCAGTTAGAAATTTAGGCCAAGGCCAATTATTTGATGGAGTCGTGGCCATCGTCGTCAGCGTGGTCAACGTCACTGTCACGAGTTTCGCGTTTTTCATGCTCATCATCGCGGCCGACGCCGAAATCAGAATGGCAGGAATAGCAAGCAGCGAGCAATATAGGGATCTGAAGGTAGAAGCAGCGCATCTTATCCTAGAAAACGGTAAGGTCCAGGCTTCTAGCGCTACATGTCCAGAGCTCTGACCTTTCGGATACAAGGCATCGCCCCTTGCGCATCACACTTGGGCCTCACGCCACCACCCTGCGCATGTTGTACTTGTCCGTTGGAGCTTGCAGAGTAGGGCACCGGGATTCTCGCCCTTTGGCAGAGGCTGTGACTGCTGGTCCGGGATCGCTCCCGGTAGTGTGGTTTCAGGTTGGCGTCGAAGACTGTGGAAAGCAGGGCTTGGTTTTAAAGCTACGCTTCAAGCCAGGTCGGTGTAGGAAATCCGAAATCCATAGGCCACAGGATTCCTGACATGATACCTGGACTGAAGAGCACTTCGAGGAGATCAAACACGCTCCTCGGCTCCTTCTTCCCATCCTCCGTTTTTATCTTAGGGCTGCGGCTGTGATGCTCTAGAGCTTGCAGTGGCTTGCAGAGCATGCTGAACTGTCTTCGGAGCTGTGCAAACCTGCATTACTTTTAGCCCTTCTGTTGCGGTGTTTGCCTGCCCGAGCCACCATGCTTGAGGGGGGCACTATTTCTCTGTTAAATCCCTGAAGGCGCAAGTTCGGAATCCTCAACCTTGAAACAAAACACGAACTCGTCTCCTGCCTCGGGTCAAACACTTCGACGCCTGCCATTGGTGGGCACAGGACAGAAAGGTCTTCCGTAGCATCGGGAGCCCTTAATTCGCACTTCATGTGCCATGATGGCTCATGATGGGGTGAGGCTTGTCCTGACCCCGTGCTGGCCGGCTACGGACAAGGGTCCTGGTGACCCCCAAAAGTTGTGTCAACCGCCGACGGACATGGTTTGATCTCATATCTTGTTTACGTCAGCGCAAAGAAGGCAGACGCCCGCCTGGAGTCAGTTTGCTCGACAGGGAGGGCTTCGACAATATCAGAGATCTGACCTCAGATGGAACAGCTCCCGAGCCCGATCATGGGGGGTCACTGAGCTCAAGTGCTCCGTGCGCTCCAAAAGCATCAGTTAGCTCGAAAGCACCGAAAAACAACTGAACCCTACACGAGGCATAAAACACTATCCGGGAAGAGAACGCCGCTCCTTCCTGCCTCGCCAAGGTGCTCTCCAAGAAGTCGCAAAGGGCTTCGAACCTCATGCTCTGCTTCCTCGGCCGCAGGACCGAAAGCGCCCCTAAATCCCACATCCGCGAAACACCGAAACAAAAAAACCTGTAACCCCTAACTAAGCCCTCACCCGGAAACCTTGCGGCCGGGCTGCGTTGTATCGTACATCAGTGCCATGATATCCAGCTTCGTCGCCTCGGCCAGAGTAATCTGGCATCAAAAAAACAAATACAATGCCGCGAATGACAGCTCAGCCCAGCTGAAATGCAAACACAAGCTGTTGCGGAAATCGATGTTGCAGGCCACCAAACCGACGGCTGTCATTATCAGCTTGCTTAAAGCAGGAGACATCGCCGGGGGCGGGCAAACGGGAGCCCCAAAAAAATGCAACCCTCATCTTTATCGCAGCTGACCTCCAAAAACCACTCTGCACTTGAAGCCCTGAAGGTAGCATAACTGTCCGACAAACGAATGTAAAGGCGGCCAGCATCAACGGCAGCATTTAAATTTACACATGCCAAACTTTTTCGGCTCTGGAAGCTGTCGGCCAACGGATTCTACAAATGCCCAGCTAGCCCGCACCATGCGGCACGCCCATCGGAATCACAACAAAAGGGTACCTAGTCGTCACGCAGCAGACACCCCCACACATTGACAGGGTATCAGCCTGAACCTTGACCAAGCCTACTTGGGGAAAGAGACATGGACGAGAGAGTCACGAAGCTCATTCCAGCCGGGCAGCATAACCTTTCAACTTCATCGTTCCGTGCACAAACTCCTTGGAGGACGAGGCTGGCAGTGCAGAGCAACAGATACACTACATCTGCAATCTGTCAGCCTTTGCCGCGGAGCTCACATTGAAAGTTTCAACAAGAAAGCTGCATGATGCCACGAACCCTAACCCTAAACCCTGGGATCATCTCTGTTGGGTGCTCGGGGGCTCCGAGACGACGAACTAGCAGAATGAGGGACCCCCGTGCGAAGCAGTACAAGCTTGTCTGTACTGCCGTGGGTCTTCAAGCTCTGCTAAGCAAGTGGATCCAACAGCCAAGGCTCCTCTATGTCGATGTCACCATTGCAGTCGGAGTCCAGCAAGGTGAAGATGATCTTTGTCTCATCCGGATCGATGTCCAGTCCCGAAAAGTACGCCTTCACCTGATTCTTAGCTTCTTAAAAGGTGTCGGGCTACAAGGCCCCGCTTTGGATCTTGCGCCCAGTGGAACCTCTGGGGCTCCCTGCGACAGGATTTGCCATGTGCGCTTGGAACTCCTCGTAGGTCAGCGTGCCTGAGGCATCCTGAGCAGAAAGCTGAGAAGCCGAACCCCGCACAGGTGACGATTTGGAGGCTCGCGTTTCGGAGCCTCGTCCTTGGCTCTGTTGCATGACACAGCAGATCCGAAGCCGGCCTTGTCGGCCTTCTTGAGGAAGCCCTTGATGGACTCGGTCATCGATCTCATCTCGTCCAAGTAGCCCTCGAGATCGACTAGTGACTACGCTGAAAGATGGCAACACATGGTAGCGCTCACTCAATTCTGTTGGGCGAGTCTGGCTGCGCAGGCTCTGACCTTAAGGGAGGCCCTCTGCCCTTCAATGAGACACAGATCATTACAGGTCTGGTCCCGGTCCCAAGCACAAAAGTCTACCAAGCTTCAGCTCTACATCTGCCTGCACGATCTCATCTTCGGTTCGGGTACAGACCGCGCTGTCCTTGGGTAGAAATTGACTGAGGCATTCTTTGAAAAGTCTGGTGGGCGGTAGGCTCGGGAAATATCTGTCATCGCTTTAAGCCATAATTATGCCATAGTTCTCAGCCCTGAATGACGTGCAAAGCTTCCTACGAGCTTCTCTATGGCAAGCTTTTTATGGGCATTACAATGAAGAGCTTTTGGGAGGCTTCCTAAGCGTTTCAGGGCTGCGTGTAGTGTGGTTAAGGCCGTCTGAAGGGTTGGAATTTTCACGAAGCCGTCATACGTGTTAGATTATCGATAAAACTTCCCGCAAGTTTCTCGATGGCATAGCCTAGCTGACTGAGACCGCTGGGGGGCTTTCCTACGGGCTTCAGGGCTGCTACCATAGACCGAAGGAGTTGCCTAAGGCCGTCTTAAAGGTTGGATTTGTGACGAAGTCTCGGAACCTTAGAGGAACCCTCAAAGGAATCCTTAAAGGAGCCTTGAAAAGAAACCTTAAACGGAACCCTTAAAGGAACCCTGCGATGTCCATTGGCCTAGATCTGGCTACGTCAACTTTAACGCCACTTACGCGGAACTTACGCGCTAAACCATGTACAGAAAAAGCAGAAGTACCAGCAGTAGTGGTGGTAGGGCTGGTGAGCCGCAGCAGTAGCCGTAGCCGTGGCCGTAGCAGTGGCAGTAGCAGTCGGAGGTGGGAGGTAGTATGTGGTCCGCGGTGGGTCGTACCTGACGGTTCTGGGCAGCAAGTGAGAAGTGGTGGTGGTGGTGGTGGTGGTGGTGGTGGTAGTAGTAGTAGTAGTAGTAGTAGTAATAGTAATTGTACTAGTACTAGTACTAGTACTAGTACTAGTAGTAGTAGTAGTAGTAGTAGTAGTGGTGGTAGTAGTAGTAGTAGTAGTCGCAGGAGGAGTAGTAGTAGTAGTAGTAGTAGTCGTAGTCGTCGTGGTGGTGATGATAATAATAATGATAGTGCTAATATAGTAGTGCTAATACTGGTGCAAGTAGTAGCAGCAGCAGAAGCGGAAGCAGCAGAGTAGTCGTAGTAGTCGTCGCAGCAGCAACAGCGGCAGCACTAACAGCAATAGTAATAGAAATGATCGTCGCAGTAACAATTAAAACAACAAAAATGGTAACAGTAGTGGTAATGGTAATGGAAATCATAAGAGTAAGAGTAATTGCAGTTGTAAGCAACAATAGTACTAGTAATAGTGGTGGTAATAGTCATAGTAACGGTAGAAGTAAGAGTCAGAGTGATGGTAATAGTAAGAACAAGAGTAAGCGAAATGGTATTGGTCATAGTAATAAGCGACAGTACTTGTAATATGCTACAAACATAACTTTCGCAAAAAAAAACTTGTCTTCCGCGGCACCATCGCGGAACTTACGCGAAGGCATGTTTAGGCTATGGAGTCGGCGTTTCATATAAATTACAACACAAGGCGCTTTAGATCAACCGCCAAGACTATCAACATGTGCTCGGGCTTTCCGAGCCCTAGAATCTTTCGGGATGGCAGGAACAAAGATCTCAGACTCTTCGATTTCGGTCCGGGCAGGCAAATCCGAAAACCCCGCAGTGCCGGGTTGAGGGCCACGCGTGCATGCTTAGGGCTTAGGGTTTGGGGTTTAGGGTTTAGGGGGCTTAGGCTCATAGGAGCACATAGATAGAGATCTCATGCTATTCTGTCTGTTGTGAAACAGTCCAAGTGGCGACGAAAACGCCTGTCACCACATTGAAGAGTCCGACAACGCAGAAGGCAATGTAGAAGTTGAACATGAGGAAATAGAAGTCCCCCATACCTTCACGGGTGGAGGTTTAAAGTTCTAAATGTGGTGTACCGTAGGAGGGATGACCTCACGATCCACTTGCATACACTTTTCTGGATTACGACTTCTCCGCACATTTGGCAGCCTTTCCCGGCATCCAGCTATTCCGAGGAGTTCAGAAATTATCGGCAGTGGGTTTGGGAAACTACCAAGCTCAACAAGGTCCCTGTTGTCTGCCAGACGGACTATGACCTGAGTTCTTTCCGTTCGCCCCGTGTGGCTACAGTACTTCGGGACGCCAAGCAGAACGACTACACTCACAGGCGCCGAATTTCATGCAGAATCCTGTGCCGTGCTGCTGATTCCATGGAGAACTTCTGCGTACTGATACCAGTCGTTGCCACCGCTGACTGCCTCGCAGATTGTGGACCCCACTCGAAGCTACCAAGACGACTGCAAGACCTTTTAGCAGCCGGCGTGTCTTGAACCCCAACTGTCAACCCCACGCCAAACCATCACTTCTCAACCCGAGGCCCCGGCCCAGAGCCCTTAAACCCTGCGCTCCGACTCCAACTCTCCCTCTGGATCGGTGCCACCTCCCAAGTCTCAAAAGGAAAGACCTGCACAAACCCACACTGCAAGACCGCAAGAACCACCGTAGCGGCAACAAGAAAAGGAGGCGGTTACGAGGGAGACAGGAGTTCGCATTGACGAATCGCGAAATGCTGATGTTGCTACACCACAGACAACTGCGACAGCCACTTCTAGTCATTCTAGTCTTCTACTGGTGTGTGGGGCGCTGCCGGTAGTACTCTTGCAACTACTTGCGCTGTATTGGCATTCATAGCCAGGCCACGCTCCACAGCGAGATCATAGAACCTGGGAGGGGAGAGAACATGAATTCTACCCACCTCAGGAAAGGGCCACAGCGATGCGAGGAGGTAAACGATTGTGTCACTCGGACTGGAGACGGGGCATCTAGGGGTGTCCACACACACTGTCGGCAAGCTACTATACAGGGTCTGATGATAGCAAGTCGGACCTCGTGATACTTAAAAGGAAAGGATGGATCCAGCCTAATCGGGGCTCCCAGTCTAGCGCAACTCCCATTATCATGTTCGAAGTGACTTTGGGAGCCTGGGGTAGGATGCAAGCAATTCAGGGATGCCGCGAACACTCGTCTCGTCTGGCCACACTCTCACACGTCAACCCGGGGGTTGTAGAGTTGAGGGCCTCTGTTTGGCTTCATTAGCAAGGTATCTTCTCCTGTCATGAAGTGTATGGCCGGGGACTTGGCGGTTGGCGGTTAGTTGGAGCTTCGACTGGCGCACTTCCTGTCATGTGTTAATATTGTTGAGCCCGAAACATCTGAATCCTTCAAGGATCAAGGACAGTTCTTGGTAATTATATAATTCCTTTGATCCATGTGCTTGAGGTTCGTTTGGCCCCTACAGAGGGGTGGATGTTCCCCTGTAAACTTGTAAACCCGAGCTGCAAGTCCTGATCTGGAGAGAACTTACCAATAGGAACACGATTAGCATGTCATGTGCTCGAATCTAAGGAACTGTTGATTCCAAGCACTCAAGGGCCGAAGCACGAATCGGGCCAGAAATTTGGAGATACGCAGAAGCCAGAAATGGGCTCAACGGAGCAACAAAGCCAACCTTTATGATCCTGGACACCCTTGCCACCACGCAAACCAAGAAACGACTCAACTCATGCAACAGTAGAAGGGCCAAATGATGCGGCTGGTCGCCTCCAAGATATGATACAAGCTCTACATTCGAGCTTATTAGAGGCATTATAGGACATCAGCGTGCTTGCAACCGAGTTGCGGAACAGCGTGCCATAATATTTGTTGATTTCAATCGCATCTTCCAACTTTTCGGCGTGCGCAGGGTTATCGATCTGCAAACGACGGCTTCGGGTCGCATCGTCTTAGATACATAAATGTCATCCCGGCTTGGGGGGGCGGGTGCTAATAAAAACGCCCTCTTAAACAAGCTGCGATTGGCGGCTGTCAGGATTGCTGGTGCCTCTTCAGTCGTTCGGCACGCGACTTAGGAGTCGTCTGCTTTTGTTCGTAGAGCTTTCTGGGTGTTGTTCCGCAGGGATGCAGAGGTTGTCGGGTGTAAGGACTGGCTCAGGTTTCGCGATTCGATGTCAAGAGCTCATAAGGTTGAGAAGTCAATCCCTAGTTGAGAGCTGAGCATAGACTCAAAGGTCATAGAATACGTCATATGGTTTGCAGGCTCGGGGCCTTCCAGGCATCTCAGGTTGTGCAAGCACTGCTTTTTGGGGATGCGGAATCCGTGCTCACCTTTAGAGGGAGGTCAGTGCCGCAAGTTACCAGCCTCAAAACAACCAGACGTCCTAAATTTTTGTTGGGGGGCTACGCAGTAAGTGTCGATAGATGAGCTGCAACTGCAGGCCTAAGAGAAAAACGGGGAGCTTCAAACATGCGAGGAACCTGAATGTCATCGAAATGTGCTGCCACTGCCTCAGCTGCGATAGCTTCGCCTACCAGCACTTGGGCCTGTTTCCTTTCGAGGTTTCGAAAGTGTGAGGATTTAGGTTGACTTCATACACGGTCCTGGTTCTTGTGCCCTTGGGCGGGAAGGCGCCGGTAGTTTCCTCCCATCCTGAAGCCTGAGGGAAGGGTTTCGCAACTTCACGCCGCCTCGAGTCTTGCTAGACTCAGCATTCGTATGCTTTAGGGTTTAGGGTTAATATGTTCTTTATGTGTCTCAAACATAGACATCATGCCTCTTCTACGAAGCAGCGACTTCAGATAACCCGGCCCCACACCAACCCAGGGGCAAGGACCAAGGCGTTGACCTAGCCCCCGGGAACCCTTCGACGAATTGCTGAGCAGCAAGCCGTGCCAACAGAATAGGAGCTTCTGAAAAATTCGAGCCGTAAGACTTTAAGAAGGCAATACCCACCAGTCCGAACGCCACGGGAGATCCTCGTCCAAGCTTGCAGCCACAGTGCATTGTTGAACACCAAGCTGAAAACAAACACCTTCAGCACAAGGCAGATACGGTACATGCAAAGGTCCTGCCTTGATAGCTCCTATTGGGTCTTGGGGTGAGGTCTTGGGGTTTTAGGCGCATGGGCTTCGGGAGAGGCTCATAGGGATGCGGAGCAACTCCTACACTCCTAACCCCGAAAGCTTCGTGCCATCTACCACTAGTCACAGCAATCGTGAGAAGGATCTTCGGCATCCAGCGTTGGTTTCCGCACTCCGCAGGTTTGTCCGAGGAAGTTCCCGTTGCGCTGGCTTCAAGGCATCTGTGGATGCGGACCGCCTCATGAAGAGCCCGAGGTGCAATTAGGAAGACCACCTGAAGAGCCCAGAGGAGGTCTGCGAGGGAGTTGATCATGGCGAAGATCATCGTTCCTTGGGTGTGGGTAGCTTGGGGCATCTCTCTTCGAATCCTTTGGCTTGGAGCACGGCTGAGCATCTAATGATGAAGCTACCGGCCGCCTAGCCAAGCCCAGGAGGAACTGACGAACAAACGGCTCCTAGCTAACAGCTGCAAAGTACTTGCAAGAAGCTGCGTAGGGTACTTTCCATCGGACGGGGGCTTCGGCTCTAGGCTCAAAGACCCAAGTTGCTTCGTCGTTCAGTAGGTTTGGGGGGTGCTCTCTGGGCCCTTCGGCTCAAAACTCTCGGTGTTGCCAGACTACATACCGCATGCAGACCTGCATCAGCCCTGCCCTTCGGCCGAGGAGTCAGAAACCGAGGTTGCGGATTTAGGGTAATGCAAGGAGTAGGGCAGGATGAGGCAGGAGAACCGCCCAAACTCTTACAGTGGGGTGCATCCCCCCCTTCTTCTAGTGCTTCGGCTGGACTTGGCCAAGATACGCAGCTTTCTCAGAGCCTGAAGGGATGTAGACTTGTGAAGAGTTCCCGACTATTAGGCGCTGACATTGTTGGCGTTATAACAGTGATAGTTCTTCTCCTGCACGGATTGTATTGGTAAACGGATCTAGTGACAGGAGACGATCTGAAACGAGTCCGCTGCGTTCCCGTCTTCTTCCTGCAACTTGCATGATGGATCCACTGCTCTATCACGGCCCAAACGCGAGTTGCGCGATCTGGTTATTTTGACT
>CAJNJA010021642.1:221-34153 GCA_905231915.1 Symbiodinium necroappetens | reverse complement strand
TTTGGGGTTTAGGGTTTAAAGGGCTTGTTCTTCTTTACTACAGCTGGCTAGCTAGGCTTTCAGTATGCAGGGTTAGCGTTTCGGGTTTGGGATTCGGGCTTTGGGTGGGGACCTGCTTCCATTGTGGTGTTGAGAGTTTACGGCCCACTTCTTCCGTGCTTCATTACGACTTTTCGGTCTAAGGTTTAGGGAAGTTGGAGTTTAGCTGCAAGGGCTGGGATTTTGGGGGTCCTCGTTGGCCTTGGGCTTACAGTGTTGTCGGTTTTCAAGCCTCGGGACCCTGACTCTACCGAGCTCTGGGGATTTGGTGGCGTAACGCCGAAGGCTCGTAAGGCTCAGGGTGGAGATTCACGGCATAAGGTGTAGGGCTTCCCAGTAATCGGCTTGATTGGGCTCCACGTTGTTGCGGCGGTTCTGTAGGCATACATGGGGTCACTTTAACCGTGTTTCTTCTCCCCGCAGTCACAGCATACATCCTGGACCTGAACTATATGCGAAGCTACGTGGGATGGGTCGCGCAGTTAAAAGTCATCCTAAGGGTCCAAGTAGTCCTTNNTCCTTATTTGTGGCTTTTGGTACCCATAAAGGCCCCAAAGTCCTTAAATAAGGAGGACTTAGGCCCTTAGGGTCAGTGCTCAGGCTTCAAGGCTGCGGCTATTTGCAATACTAGATGCTGCGCTCCTGACCGAAGACGTGCGACCAGAAACACAACATGGTTTCCAAAGACGGCATGCACAAACCACCTAGTGACATGAGCTGTTCACGTACATAAACGTACGTACATACATACATACATACATACATACATACATACATACATACATACATACACTCAATCACTCGCTCACTCACTCACTCACTCACTCACTCACTCATTCGTTCATTCATTCATTAACTCATTAATTCATTCATTCATTTCATTCATTCATTCATTCATTCATTCATTCTTTCTTTTTTTCATTTCAATCATTCATTCATTCAATCATTCATTCATTCATTCATTCATTCATTCATTCATGCATTCATTCATTGATTGATTCATTCATTCATTCATTCATTCATTCATTCATTCATTTCATTCATTTCATTCATTCATTCATTCATTCATTCATTCATTCATTCATTCATTCATTCATTCACACATACATACATACATGCATACATACATACATACATACATACATACGTACGTACATATAAGTTTACAGTGCACAGAAAGATGAATGTGGCGTGCTTCTGAGAGAGTGTCTTCAACCCTGAAACGCCGAAATTCCTGAAGCCCGCAGTCCCCCAACAAAAAATACTCAGACTGAATCGAACCCTTAATTCTCCAAACCCAAACCATCCTCGCTGCAAAAAGCCTAAAAGCCAAAACCACCTAAACTCTAGACCTTAAACACCAGCCGTCCTAAACCCTAAGCTTTAGTATGTCTCAGAGCCCCAAGTAAAATCTGCAAAGCCCTAAAAAGCTTAAGCCGGCTTCTCAAACAACAAAGCTCCTGAGCCCTAAACCCTGAGCCCTATACGTCGTAACACATTATGAAGCAGAAACAAATCCAAAACAGAATAAAACTCCAACACAAAAATAAACCTCGAGCACAACAAAAACGTGAAATCTAAAACAAAATAAACCTCGAGCACAAAAAAACAGTGAAATCTAAAACAAAACAGAACTCGAACACGAAACCAAAAAAAAACAGTGTGCCTTCATGAACCCTTCGACCTGCCCCTTGGCCTCGTCACAATGCCACTCGATGGTAAGTTACCCAGAGGCCCCTAAGTAGTTCCTTTTTGTGGTTTATATTTAGAATCCTATAAGGTAATCCCCAAAAGGAACTACTTAGGGGCCTATGGGTAATTCGTTTGAGAGGTTATGCGCTTCGGGTTGAAGGGGTTGAGGCCTCAAGGGTTTCAGGTTTCAGGTTTGAGGGATTAGGGGTTTAGGGTTTAGGGACTAGGGTTTAAGGGTTTCGAGTTGCAGGGTGTTTCAATTTGAGGGGTTTTAGGGGTTTAGGGGTTAGGGCTTCGCGAGTCAGCTTGTTGGACGCATGGGTGCTAGCGCTATCCACGCTTTCCAAGATTCCAAAGCCTCAGCATAAGGGCTCAGGTGCCTAAATAAAACCGCAAACCCCAAACCCTAAACCCCTACCTGTGAATCCAAAAACCTACCGTTTTAGGGGTTAGACCCTATAATTAAGCCGTCATAACCTACTATTTTGCAAACCCTAAACTCCTAAACCCTAAACCCTACCAAAGCCCAGCCCAAGTCTTCTGTATACCTGGAGCGACGGGTTAACCCTTAGCATCATAGCCCAAAAGCCTTACATAACAGGGCCTTTGGGCCCAAAAGCCTTAAAATATGAGTCCTTTGAGCGACGGGTTATGTGTTTGGGGCCAGAAAAGGGCGGGGGAGCCTTCTTGGCAGCTTCGGGGGTTCAGGATTTGCAGTTTAGGGTGTTGTAGCGTTTAGGGTTCAGGGGTTTAGGGCTTAGGGTTTATGGTCCAGGGGTTTAGGGTTCAGAGGTTTAGGGTCTGTGGTTTAGAGGTTCTTTTAGGGGTTATGGTTTAGGGTTTACGAGTTTAGGGTTTAGGGGTTTGGGGGTTTAGGGTTTATCTAGGGAGGGTACTCTGAGATCGTGTACCAGCCCTAAATGCAGCGTCCGAGATCTCAGCAGATGCTGAACCGTTCCGTTGCTTTGGCCAGTAAGTACGTAGCCCTCAAACCACCAAACCCTAAATCTCCTTCGGACGAATGCCGATAAGACCTTGAAAGCTCTAAACATCCGAATACTACCAACGTCTCCTCACAAAGCAAGGAACATAGCGGGCATAACAAAGGGTCATGAAATTATTGATAACTGATCTATATACAGCGTCGGTGCACACGCATCAGCTCTACGGACACATCGATGTCATGTTGATATCAACATGATGGCGGCGGCAAGAACGATGACTTTGACTAGTGTAGTGACGAAACGGGCCTTGGGTTGAAGGTGTTGCGATGCTGATGATGAAGATGGTCAAGTTCATCATGATGAGATGACGATGGTCCACTAAACCCTTATGAACCCTAAATCCTAAACCCATGATGACAACAAGCGGTGTCTGCCAGAGCAACGACCTTGGAAACCGAAGCACCAAACCTCCAATCCGAAAGCTTTAAAACCCTAGGCAAAAAAAACGACCTAAAGCCTCTAGCCCCTAAACAACTACACCGTGATCCCACCCAAAGCCCTAAGCCAAACCCAATTAACATAAAGCAAGCCTAGACCGTACTCCTTAAACCCTAAACGCTACACCCTAAGCCCTAAGCCCGAAAATCCCAAAAAGCCGAACTCCTCGTCCCGCCTGCTCTGCTGGTGCTGTCTCGCGGAGAGCAAAACCTGGGGCTTCTGGGTCCTTTTCAAAGGGTTCTCCAAGTGATACGAAAGCAAAGTACCCCTAAATCCCTAAACCCTAAACGGTTGCCCTTGGCTTCAGCCTCTGCCATCTTCTGCTTCAAGCAGCCTTGCAGCTGTATCCCCAAGGGTCCATGTACCCAAATACCTGACACTTTGGCCCCAAAGTACCGAAATAGGGACTACTTTAAGGCCAAAGTATACACCATTCAGGGGCATGGACCCTTAGGGCATCCTCCCCAGCTCATGCCGCGGTCTCAGCTCTCCCAGTGCATCCCCATAAGCTTGGGTTTAGGGTTAAGGATTTAGGGTTGAGGGGTTTTGGGTTTAGGAGTGTAGGGGTTTAGGGTTTAGTTTAGGGTTTATGGATTAGGGTTTAGGGGTTTAGGGCTTAGGGATTAGGGGTTTAGGGTTTAGGGTTCCATGCTGCTTCGCCAATTCTCGAAAAGCACCCTTCCATGCAGGAAAACCTCACCCCAAAGATGCATAATCAAGAAAAGCGTAGTGCCAAAAGCAAACCTGATTTCGAGGGTATTCCGACCTGGCCCATCTTGCAGGCCACTTTAGAACATCGCTCACATTGGCCTCACATGCAATACTCCTCGAACCCTAAAGCCCTAAATAATAACACCTAAACCCCAAAGGCCCCAAAGCTTAGGACCGTCAAAGCTTGTCACATGCCGGGGTTGCGAATGAAGCTCAGCATCACCACGGGCTCGAAGGTCTCGCCCTCCTGCGGGAAGTTGAACAAATCCTAAACCCCAAATCCTGACTGAATGATGATGTACTTGGGTTTTGGATGATTGTTAAAGCTTAGTATTGGGGAGAGTGGGTTCGGCACCCGCATGGTAACATCCCACCGGCCTGGCATCCCTGAAACTTGCGAGCGACGAATACGGTCTTCGACGCTGTAGAGCCCCAAGGAAGCCCGGAGGCCCTTGGGCCTCCGGAAGCTTGATTATCATTCCGAGGTTTGTGCTCAACTATCGGTCTTTCGAGCCTTCCAGGCGTTATAAGAGCTCATCGGTCCTGCAATTCCTCGGCTTGAACTGCAACGGCCACGGTTTGGGGTTCAGGGTTGAACAAATCTTTTGAAGAGGGGGGTGCAACTAAGGAACTTGCCGTTCCTTGCAAGAAGTGTCCAGCCGATTCATGTCCATCTAACCGAGAGACCGACGAGCAAACAGTGTGTCTTCACATGCATGAGTATCCCAGGTTCAGGTCAGCAGTAACGAAAAAGCTGTGAGGTCATTCAAAAATTTTGGAATTCCCCCCTAAACCCTAAACCCTAAACCCTAAAAAGACCTGCCAGCAGCTGCCCTGAACCCCATGGGAACCTAGTTTTCAGGGCTCCCTCTTAGAATTTCCTGATGATGGCCTTATTCAGGTACTACTACTACTACTACTACTACTACTCCTGTTGCTCCTACTACTACTACTACTACTACTACTACTACTACTAGGATTTAATTGGGGCGACAACAGCCGGAACGGCCCCCTGCAATCATATCTTATATACTCTGGCCTTCGCGCAAGTATGTATCATATGGCTGCATGGATCCGTTGGGTACCGTAGCTCTGAACCTATCCAAGAGGGTCCATACACCCGACTCATTGCAAAATTAGTTAGGTCCCCCAGCCCCATGATTAGTGGCTTAATTCCAGAATGGCCGTACCTTTGGGCACTCTTTGGTTGGAGATTAAACCCCACATAGAGCCCTTGAATCGTACTCCCCATACCCCAGCCAGTTACTACAAGTATCTGGGGGATTCAGGCAGCCCTGACCCCTTTAATAAGTCCCTAAACCCTAAACCCCTTAACCCTACACCCTGTAACTCAACCCTACTAGTATAACCCTAAACCCTAGCTGCCCTAGCTCCCTGTCCTTCATCTTCATACCCATGTCGCTCAGAGCCTGCACCAAACCCCAGGCGTTGGAGGTCGTGGCAGCGACGAAAAGTCTTGCGTAGGCCTTGGTCCTCGGTAGGGCTTACCTGGACCTCCAAAAGTATGCAAAATACTAGCCGTTTATGGGTCTTAAGGGCTATTGTTTTACTTACTTTGGGGTATTTAGGTGGGATTCAGGTTTAAGGCAGTTTTGGGTTTAGGGTCATGATCTCCGGTTCCGGAAGATGTCGGATCCCAGAAATGGGATTGAAATTTGCAGAAAAGGCAAAACAAATGCGATGAACAAAGCGACCCCCCCCTGAGGCTATGTAACAAAAATGCAAACACAATGTACACCACAAAGCAACAACAAAAGCCACAACAATTCAACGACAAATGTGACAAAAATGCAATCCACGCGGATAACCACCCAAACATATTGTAAAATGAGAAATAAATGCAAATCACAGAGGAATCCAAACCCAACCTATGCAAAACAACTTATTGTAAAATGCAAATCAAACCCAATCTGTGCGGTTGCTGTTTGTTTGCTGTGTATTTGAAATTGCTTTTTTGGTCAACATAAACAGCGGTTCTTGTTGGCTGCTTTTTTGCTTTTTATTTGCTTTGTTGGTAGCTTAGTTTTTGCTTTTTTGTTGTTTTTTTGCTTTGTGTTTCAAGGGCCGCAACCCGGCGAGCATAAGCTTAGGGTTCAGGATGTAGGGATTAGGGGTACAGGATCCAGGATGCAGGGCCGTTTTAGGGTTTAGGAGTTTAGCTGTTTAGGGTTTGGGGTTTAGGGTGTCTGGTTCAAGGTTCAAGTTTGTTTGGGCTTTGGGTCCTGGGTCCTTGGACATGCGTCACGCTAGAAGCCCAGTTCACCCTGCCTACACCCCCCTTGACCCCAAGACTGGCAGTTATAGCTACAAAGCCTTCAACCCAAGACCTCGACACCGCTAAAGCCCTGCACCCCAAAACCCCTAAACCCAACCCCCCCCAAACCCAAACCCGGCGACCTAAACCCATGCAGGACGGAGGCATTCAGGACTTTGGCGATTCCTCTAAATCCTCTTACCCAACAGCAAGATGAAAGCCTACTTCTGTCCCCCACAGCCTCTGAAGACTAACTCCAAACTCGAGCCCCCCAAACCCAAATCACCAACGCCCAACCCTAAACCCTTCAGTTAAGAGGTCTGACCCTCAACCCCAAACCCCGAAGTCCAAAACCCAAACCCCCAAAACCCAAAGCCTAAACCCTAAACCAAGCAGCTTCTCGGGAGGCAGCGTGATGCACATCCCCCAGTCCAGCACCACCAGCCTGAACAGCAACAAAAACGGACGTTTATAGCAACAAAACCAAACTTTTTTTATAGCTTATACCGCCTAGCCTTGATGGTTATAATGACTGGCTTTCTAGCACTATAAGTTATAGTGCTAGAAAGCCAGCCTTGGTGGTTCTAGTTTTATAGATATTTAGTTCGTGTTTATACAAGGATTGCGTTTTAGGATTGATGCTTCTGACCAGCGACAAATAGCAACTGTCTCGCACAGATTAAG
Source organism: Symbiodinium necroappetens (assembly GCA_905231915.1). NCBI lineage: Eukaryota > Dinophyceae > Suessiales > Symbiodiniaceae > Symbiodinium > Symbiodinium necroappetens. The sequence continues at coordinate 27,310 of CAJNJA010021642.1, read as the reverse complement.
GCTTTGCCCTATACCGGCGGTGTCTTTTCCGGGGCCAAGCCCGTCAACAAATGGTTTGGGATTTAGGTTTTAGGATTTTGCGCGCAGGGTGCCGGTTTCTCAAACAAACGAGCGATTCTGCGAGGTATCTTTAGAATGCAAACATGTACAAATCATACTTTGGAGATTCGATTGGGTTCCCTAGCTCCCTGAAGCCTACATCCCGAAACAAGTGCAATCCTAGGACAACTGCAACATCCACATTCTAAATGACTTTCCATGCACCGAAAGCTGAAGATGGATTACCTCCCCTAGCGTCGATGGCTTCGAGGGTCGCCGAGGTTTGATAAAGATTTTTTTTGGTTTTGGTTGTGTCTGGGGGGTTCCATATGCACTGCTATTGTGGAAACAGGTGCCCCAAACTGCATGATTTCCGATGCATGGCAGCTGTCCTCTTTGTCCGAGTTGGAGCCAACGCGTCTTCTGAGGTCTGTGATACAACATGGCTATCCGAAGGCCGCGTGCAAGTCGGAAGAAGCAACGAAGGCAACAGTCATGCCATCATAGTCTTCCACTCGGGCAGCCCAAGCAGGAGGTTAAGTTTGGGGACCTCAAACGAGACCCGAATTTAGAGACTAGTCACATCGCTCTACCCAGCTGAGGGATTCCGCTCAAGTTCCGGGTGTCGGGGCTCAGAAGGGAAGCTGGGATAGAATGCTGCATAGACCCTGGTGGGTCTAAAGCCCTCAACCTCAAAACACGAACCCATAAACCCATAAACCCTAAACCCCATAAAGGCTGAACCCCTGAGCCACAACCCTCGGAACGCTGAACCTGAACCCCCCCCCGAGCCCAAAAGCTCATATCTTTCCACGCGTGCCTGCCGGTGTCTTTCTCCAGGAGGAGGTTTCCTGTCTTTCGCTGTGCCGGGGCAGTGCCCACAGACCGCAAATTGAAACTCAAATGAAATAGAAAAGCAGACACACTCTATTAGCAGAGAGAGGGCGAGAACGTATACACACAGAAAGACATTAAATTGGTCCATTTGCATACATGCATACCTACATACCTACATACCTACCTACATACCTACCCACCTACCCACCCGCCCACCGACCTACCTACCTACATGCCTACATACATACATACATACATACATACATACATACGTACATAATGACATGCATACAAACATACATACGTACATACGTACCTATTTGCATACAGACAGACATGCATGCATGCATACGTACACAAATATAACACACACACACATATATATACATATATATATATGTATATTATATATACACACACACACATCACTCGTTGATACAGACATGGGTGCATGCGTACACGTAGACAGCTACACATGCAGCTGCATAAGGATATACAGATGCGCATGCATATGCCAATACATCAAATGCATGTACATGCAGTTACATACACATATACATACATAGGAGTATGTGCCTGCATACATCTGATTCCTTGAAGCTATAGTCCGTTATATTGGGATCCTGCATAATGTCAACCTCATACTAATACGCCCCCCCCCCCCAACTGCAAAATCCAGCTCCCAGAACATAGTTAGAACCCCCAACTCGTACTTGCAAGGTCCAAGGTCGGAGCGGGAAAAAAAACAACCGTGACCAGCATCTTGCTTAGATGAAAGCTCAACTGAGCTGAAAGAAGACCCCGCTGGCCCAAGCAAGCCCAGATTCGAACTTTAGCTTGGCTTCAGTGTGTCACAGAACCCTAAACCCTAAACTCTACACCCCTAAACCTTAAACCCTAAGCCCTATAACCCTAGACCCTAAACCCGGCTTTTGGGGCCGCTAGCACTGGCAGCAGGCTCTAAGGCGCCTTGGGGTCTCGGGGGCCTCGAATTACAGAGGCTTGGGCTCACAGCCTTGGGAGGATGGGGCAGTGAGGGTGTTTCTCAATATGGAGTGCGCATTATTAAAAATTTAAGGGACATTTAACTATGACGGTGGAGTCTTGCCTACCTCACACCAAAAGGTACCGGCCGGCGTGGAACTGCGCGTAGCAGCGACTGTGCAGGAAATCTCACTAGCCCAGTCACATAGCTAATGTGAAAGCCTCTGTGTGCGTGTGAATGTAGCAAAATAAATAAATAAACATATATATATATATATGTAAATATATATATATATATACATATATATATATATTTATTTATTTATTTAAAATTATATTTATATGAGTAACAGTTCATGACACTCATGCCTTATGAGTACAATTGTTACACCCATCTACGACATGCTTTTGCCTGCTTGCATAGACGAGATACTGTTCTTGACTTGTATGTGCATGTTGATTCGCATGTATGTGTGTGTGTATGTATGTATGTATGTATGTATGTGTGCATATATGTACGCACGTACGTATGTATGTACGTAACCGTAGGCATATGCGTATGAATGTATAGATGTGCATGACATCAAATTCATGTACCTGCTCAGTAATATGACAAGAGCTTCAGGAGTCGGATCCAGCATGGGCATCGGCTGGGAAAGTGACCCTACGACTGTTTAACGAGGAAGGAACCCCACACCCCACACCGAAAGCACCAAACCCTGATCTAACTGAGCTATTTGCGAAGCCTAAATCCTAAAAGCACGCCTCCGAACATCCTTTCACAGCAAACATACTTCGGAACCGTGAACACCCTCACAGCCTGAAGCCCGAAAGCCTAGCACAAACATCTGTGACCCGAAGCCAGGGCAAGCCGAATGCCTGGATGTGGATCCGCGTGAAAATGGCCGTCGACTGCAAACCTGTGCTTTTCAGGCATTTCGAAAGAGGGCTTTACAACAAACACCCTTTGGTTTGCATACAACCCTAACCCCTAAACCCCAAACCTCTAAACCCTAACTGCCCCAAACCTAAAACCCTAAACCCTATAAGCCCTAAAACCCTAAACCCTTAACCCCTAAACCCTAAACCCGTCTGTACGATCCCGGGTTCTGGGCTCCACGAGCCTAGGAGTCTAGGGCTTCGGCTTGGGCACAACTCTTCAGCACCAGTATAGAACCTTAATACAACAATTCTAGGGTTTAGGGTTAGGGGTTTAGGATTTAGGGGTTTAGGGTTTAGGGCTTAGGGGTTTAGGGTTCTAGGTTGAGAATCCTTTGGCTTTGGAGTTTTTAGCAATAACAACACGACAAATGAATGCTAAGAACGCAAAGAACAGGGCTGAGTCCAGCAACAGCTCTTTACATCCTGACCGGTTAGGGTTTAGGGTTTAGGGTTTAGGGTTTAGGGTTATCTCTTGCCTAACTCGCTGTGGCTGTGACCTTCCGAACACTCAAAACGATGACAGGGCTCAACACCTTAGACCCCGAAGGGTCCACGTACCAGCATAGTCGTACAGTGCTTGGGCCTTAAAGTACCTAAATAGAGACTCCGTTTAGGAAAGTTTATATAAATCATAATACTGCAACCCAAGGGAGCCCCGAACCAACGCAGTGCTCTCTGACGAGTTCAATGTAAAGAGGTGTCTGTTTCGGGATACCGGTTGTCGGTATCTAATACGTGATATAGGAGCCTTAATGCCGTAATGGTTAGTTAGAATATAGGGTCTTGAGGTATACTATACTATAGCTATACTAATTAAGGGCTCCTGGGACTCCGAGGGTAAGACGCAGGATTGCACGAAAAAGATAGCCCATTCCTTGACAATTGAACTAGCACCTGCCTAAACCCTGAAACCTAAACCGGGAGACCCTTAAAGCAAGCGATTCCTTGACGACATGGCCCGGCGGCTGCACGGCAAAGTGATCGACCATGTCTGCAATCAGCCGATTTCGCTGCTCCTGCTTTGTAATGGCTTTATTCGGCTGCTATAGGCTTCATCCTCGTGAACTGCTGTCAGACTGTCACGGGTACCATGGGTGCCTTTTGAGCTCTAATGCGCTAAGCCTCTTTGCAAAGCTGTAGTGTACCAAGCAAAATTGAGCAAACACCGAACCCGCCTGCTAAAGCCCTACCTGGTGAGCCTCAGATGGCACCCTTTCAAACCCTGTAACTCTCTCAAAGTTGCCCTGGTAAACCTCTGCACTTTCAAATTACAGAGCCCTGGAGCACAAAACCCCTAAACCTTAAACTACAAGCCCCAAGCCACGAAAGCGTAAACCCTAAGCAACCCCAAATCTCTGAAACCTCGAACTCTTTAGACCCACGCAAGAATCCCGTTAAACCCTAATTATTTCGAGCTCCAGTGCGCTGTCAACCCCGCCTCATGAAGGCCGGCCAGAAAATCCTGAACCCAACTCAAAGGATCCTGGGCTACCAATACACCCCAATTAAGAGACTTATAACTCGCTTACTAAGTGCCATGATGCTCCAAGCAGACCCTCAAGAACCCGGATTAAAGACAGCTATGAAGACGCCAGTCCTGGCTGAGCCGCTCCGCCGCTTTGGCCAGCTGCTCCCCGGCGATGAACCTCTGTGCAAAGGAGGGAATTATAGGGCTTTAAGGGCTTAGGGTTTCGGGTTTAGGGTTTAGGGGTGAAAAGGAGGGTTTAGGGCTTTAAGGGTTTAGGGTGTAGAGAGGTAGCTTGATGGTCCGGTCTTATACAGGGTGTTTCGGTTTAGGGCCTTGGGAGAGCAGCTAGCTAACGGTGTTTAGGCTTGAAGGTTCAGGTCATGGAGGACTAATCTGAGAGCAAGGGGTCACGCAGGTTTGTGCAGTGCGTGAGAGGCCGCTAATGTTTCGTTGATGCTGATATATTTTATTTGATATTCTCGCGTGGAACGTTGATTAAAGGGTATTCCAGTCGACCCTATCTAGCCTCAACGCGCCCAGTAGTTAGTTTCACTCATGCCACTGTGATGCGAACCAATGCAGCCTCTATCAACCACGATAAAGTCTTGACTCACCCAAAAACCCTAAAGCCCTAACGCCTGAACCCTATAAACCCCAAACCCCTAAACCCTAAACCTTATAAACCTTAAACACACCCAAAGCTCCGAGGCCTTGAACACGTTCTACCCCCAAAGAGCCCGTAATGGTAATCTGGGTTGTTGTTTTGGGGCCCTTCTATGAATAAGTACCTCTTTAGGAACCATCAAGACAATTCTAAAGTTTCCCAGAGTGCCACCTAGTAATGCTTTAGGAACAAACCCTGTAATTAGCTTGTACGTCATTTGGCTTTGCCTGCTCTGCGTTTCCCCAAGACTCCGGACACGAAAAGCCTCAGTTCCGAAGCCATGAACCCTCGGTCTTATGTGCATCGTTAAACATCGAAGCAAGGCTCAGTCCCGAAGCCCGGAACCAACCCCCCTTCAAAAAGCACACATAACAATAATAACAATTGCAGGAACAATAACGATTGACAATAACAAAGACAGCCATAGTCATACATACGCCACAAGACTACAGGACCCTAAACCCTAAACCCTAAACATTAAAACCCTAAACCCAGTCATAGTCATGCATACGCCGCAAAACTAAAGGACAAGCAGATACCAACATTGACCCGAGGTTCTCCATGGCCATCGCATGGCGCCCAACCAGCTCAGGCAGCACCTCTGCTTCGGACAACTTACGGGGTTCGAGGCTTCGAGGTGTAGGGCTTTAGGGTTTAGGATTTAGGGTTTTGGGGGTTCGAGGTGTAGGGCTTTGGGCTTTAGGGTTTGGAGCTTGGGGCATAAGAGACAGGGTTCAGGGGTGCATTATCGGGCTTTGGGCTTTAGTAATGCACTCGGACGTCGGCCTACACGGATCACAGGCGGCTGTCGGAATCCAGTCGCCATTAGCATCCGATACCCCCAAACAAAACTTCATAGCCGCCCAAGACTGGACAAGCCGACACGAACCTTTCAAGGATTAAGACACAAAGGAAAACTCTGAACACCGTCCTGCATGCCTGCCAGAAAAATCTAAGCTTCAATGAACAACCAAGTCATCTCGGCCCTACAACGCTGTGACCCGATGCCCTAATCACCTACGCCCACTTGAGCCCCAGACCTCATGCCCCGAATCCCGAACCCTCTCACCTTGGCTACAAAACCTCAAACCTCAACTCCTGAGGGGTCCAGGTGCCCATATGATATATGCTTCCGGCCTGAAGTAGCCATACAGATAGGAACTACCTTAAGGCCCAACCAAGTAGATACGATGTACTGGGTTCTTGTTAGGGGATTTAGTTTAAGTTACCATAATAAGGAAACCATAATATTTACTAAAGATCCCTATTGTGGCAACTTAAAATGAAGACTCATTAACAAGAACCCGATATATAGGTACGTACATGGACATGGACCCCAGGAAGATCACCCGGAATTCCGAAAGCCCTCATGGGTTTAGATGCTGGGGTTTAGGGCTTAGTGCTTAGGGTTTGTTTTGGGGTCTAGGGCTTAGGGTTTAAGCTACAGGTCTTAGGGTTTAATATAGGGGCCTTAAGAATTCGAGCAAATAGATTACAATGCAATCATAGTAAGGGACCCTATACGGATAATATTGCTGCTTGCTCAGACCCCTATATTATGAGAAGAAAGGCCCTAAACCGCAAACGAAACCCCAAACCCCATAACCAAACCCTTGACCACTGCATACCCTGCACCCCCAGCCCCAAACCCTAAACCAGTAGACTGCCCGAAGGGTCCAAAGTACCCAATACTTGGGTACTTCGGTTTCGGACAATCGTCTTGTAGTTTTGCTATTTGGGAGAGTATAAGCTTGCTAGGTACTTGGAGCCTCAGGGGAATATAGCGAAGACCCAGGCCCTGAACCCTGAACTCCATACCCAAAACCCACCAGAGGCCATCTTATACAGATCCCTAAAGGAACCGCAAAAGAGGGTCCAGGATGCGCGCCCTGAACCTTACAGTAAACCCTAAACCATATAGAAAAACCTAAAACCCGAAACCCTTTATAGGACCCTTATGGAACCGTTGAAAGGAACCCCCAACAAGGAACTCTAAAGCCCGCCTGGGGAATCACAACCCTGGCGTTCCACCGCTCGGCTGCTTGGCGCGCTCGCGTCTGGTTCTGGGCCTCGGATGGCTGGCTGCGGTCGGAAAAAGGGGCTCCTTGAAATGGTTTAGGGTTTAGGGTTTAGGGCTTGGGGTTTAGGGACCTATAACCCTAAGGGTCCATGCAACTAAATAGTACATACTTAGCCCTTAGCTAAAGCACTCCCTCTGTTGCCTATGTTTTGGACTTTGGGGCCAAAGTATCTCCTATTTTGGTACATGGACCCTTAGGGTAAGGGATCGGTAGGAGGTTAGGGTTTGGGAGTTTAGGTCTTTGGGGCCTCGGGCTTAGAGTGATAAGATTCGTTGCTAAGGGTTTAAGGCAGGAGTTATAAGGGTGGAAGTTCATGTCTGGTGGCTTGGTTTAGGGCTTCGGGCTCTCATTTGTTTAGGTTTTTGATTTCTCACGTTTTGCCTGGCTGAGCGTTCCAGAGCTTCAGTATCCAGTGTGGCATTTCACGGGATTGTTATGCGTAATGTACGGGCCTTAATAATTAGAAAAGGGTTTTGTTGGGGTATATGATACTGTAGTTGTAATAAGGAACACCCAAATAGTTCGTAATTATTTAAGTGTTGCCCGTGCAGGCTCGGTCTTTGCAGTGAGGTGCGGCCAAGCACGGTGATTCTCTTTGCTATGTGGGCCTTTACCAGGCTCTTTGCAGGGTTGTATACAGGTTCTCAGGTTTTCCCAAAGCCCCAAAACCTAAACCCTAAACCCCTAAACCCTAAACCCTACACCCTAAACCGACTCTGGTAGTAGCAGGTAAGACACCAACATCTCTGCATGGGCTGTGGAAAGGAAGAGGGGCCGGCAAGGGAGGAAGCTTCGGGTTCCTTCTAGGGTTTAGGGGTTTAGGGCTTCGGGGTCTTACGGTTCCGGGTATATGAATTTAGGGCTTAGGGCTTTTGTCGCGTCTTATGCTGCAGAGGAATTGGAGCACTACGGCGGGCTTTCATGGCACATAATGATGGGGGGGGGGTTTCACAGGGTAGAATTCTGGGCCCACTTTGGAGCCCCTCAGTCGAATTCCCTCTTGACGCTGCAAGCCCTGAACCTTGCATCTTGCACGGTTTAGGGCCCTAAACCCTAAACCGTTTAGGGTTCAGGGTTCAGGGTTTAGGGTTTAGGGATGCCTGAAACTTCGGGGCTTGCGGTGTCCAACTCTTTAGCCCTAATGGACCAAAAAGGGACCCATGGTCAGGTACGTGGGTTTAGGATAGTCGCATGTAGGTTTGTATTTTAAGCATCTGATTTTTGGGGAAACCGGACTCTCAGGGGTAAACCGGAATCACCGAGGCAACTGCCTCCAAGCGGAAGTCCAACTCATTCAGCGTCACCTCCGGTCGCAAACCAGAGGGAAGCTGAACCACGGGCTTTGGTTGTGGTCTTGAAGTCCAGGACTTCAGATTTTAGGAGTAGGATTTATGGGGACCCTTGTAGATATAGACCCTCTAGTTTGGTCCCTTTTAAGAAAGCCATAAGCAAGGCTAAGAAGCGTCCCCTTTAGGGGCTCTCCCAATACTTCAACGGGAGATTTGCTTTCAGGATTTGCGGCTGAGGGTCCATAGGGCCTAGGGCTTAAGTTTTCGGGTTCCAGTTTGTGGCTTCAGCATTGTTCAGCAAACAACATGCAACAGCTGTTAGCCTGCGAACGCTCCGAACCCACACAAACACAACGTTTCTGTTCTGTTTCGGGCTGGTTGGAAACTTGAAAAGTCCATATTTCCATAAGGGTTCTACGAAGGCAAACTTGGGATCCAGCATCCTAGTCACTGCCAGAAACCTCCGCACACATGGCGGATGCAATGCAAAAGCAAGAAACCCCACACCTATACAACTGTTGACCCTGACAACACCAGTATATATCCAAGCTGCTGAATCCTAAACCCAAACGCCAGTATATATCCGACCTGATGAATCCTAAACCCCGCAAAGAAAAAACAGCTGATATCATGTCATGAGACTTAAAAAACTACAGGGACTCTAAACCTGATGTAATGATAAAGGTTGGGGATACGCCTAAAGCCCTAAACCTTATCCCAATCTCCAAAAGCCAACAAACCGCTTCTATAAGAAAACCACTCAAGGCAACAGCAATTCATGTAGTTATTCTAAGGCACGGGTAAACCCCAAACAGCTTCATCAAAGGCCATTGGTGGCCTCGCGTAGACTGTTCACGATGGGTCGCATGTCTGGGACGCCCTCCTCGGCTAATGGGGTTTCGGTCATGGCTTGAAATTTAGGGTTACCTGGAGCCTAGGGGCATCGGTCATGGCTTGAAGTTTAGGGTCCGCTGGAGCCTATAGGCCAAACACAGGGCTCCTTTATGATGATCTCCTTGCACAAGTCCTTGAAAAGGCAGGTTGCTTGGGCTTCGAGCCGGGGTCGAGTGTTTAGGATTGAGGGCTGCTTGTAATCCCTCCAGGTCCATGTACCTGAATAGTAGATACATTGGCCTTATAAACTAGTCCCTATTTGGATACTTTGGGGCCAAAGTATCTCCTACTTGGGTACATGGTTGAAGGTTTAGGGCTATGGCTGAAAGCCTAAACTCGACCCTGAACTCTAAACTCTAAACGACCTAGACCCTTAAATGTAGTACCATTTGTTGGTAACCTTAGTTGCTTATTATAGGATCCTAAACATAAAAAAGGTCATCAAAAAAAAGGTACCACATTTAAGGGTCTAGGTATAGGCACATTCAGTCGGTGATCCGGATCCACCAACGCAAGCAGCCACGCGAGGACTCGCGAGCTTCTGAGATCTTGGCGGAATTGGCCTCAGGGCAGGTGGGTTTAGGGTACAGGGCTTTAGGGACTTTTTGGGTTTTTGGGGTTTAGGGTTTTAGAGCTTTAGGGCTTAGGGTAGAGGGCGGTCGGTGATTTATTCTACGGCCTTCCAGGCATGAGACATACTTAGCCTGTAATCCTAAACACTGCACGCCTCTGGGATGGAAAACCGAGGATTTAGCTGCCCCGCAGGGTCGTCGATGTGGCGATGTTGATGCTGAGGACGACTAATGTGGTAAGCTCTCCAAATAAAGGGCCCTAAACCCTATAAGCCCTATAAGCCTAAACCCTAAACCCAATTTCGGGATCCCGGGGAGTCTGCAGAAGTCTCTATAGCTCTTGGACCGCCGACTGTGGAGGGGCCTCGACCCCTCCGCTGGAGACGCAGGAGAAGGCGGAGGTCGGTTTAGGCTTTAGGATTTAGGGCTTACCTTGGTTGGACCCTAATTACCTACAGCTTCATGGGCTCTACCTATTCACTAGAGCTTATAATGGCTGCTAAACATAGGTAACGAGAGTTACAGGTAGGGTTTAGCTCGCCGACGACAGAGACGATGAGACGACGATGATGTAGATGTCCATGTACGAGGTATGATAGTAACAGCAACAGCGATCGCAGGGAGGCTTAGGGAGGATGCCTTGGTTCAATGTTTCGTACAGCAGCAGGAAGAGCGGGATAGCAGATGGTAGCGATAGCTACTCGATCCGGAGTATGGCTGTTTGATCTATCTTTCTTCAAAGACTCAAAGATGCACATCAACTCGAAGACGCGAGCGGCATTCTTTGTGGAGCTAACGCATAGGGCCTTGTTCAACGTAACTCCGAAGATGCTCAGTACAGGCAACCGGCGAAAGCAACCCGTTTCTTTTGAAACCCCAAAACTCTCAATGAATTTTACAGGAGATATGCGGCTGTTGTAGATCAAGATCCCTTGTAATTTCCCGAAAACATGTTCTTCAACTCGGGACACTCAGGGACACAAGTCACACCGATACCCCACATGTGGTATGCAGCCCACAGAAAAGCCCAAGAACCTGCCGAACTCGAAATCTCCGAGCCATTAAGCCAATAAGGCCATACAAGTGGATGTACAGTATTAGGGTTTAGGGTTTAGGGTCTAGGGTACTCGTGATACAGGGGCCCAAACAAATAGACTAGGACTCCTGCAATGCAATTTACGGAAATCACATCAAACAACCCTAAGGAATAGTCTCACGAACACTTTCCGACCCCTATATGAGAGAAGCCGCACAACCCTAAGCGCTGCAACCGTGAACCCTAAACTCTCATATCTATATTAAATAAAACTACACAGACCTATATATATATATATATATATGCCACCAAAAACCACTACAACCAATAATGCCACCGTTAAATTAGCAGAGAAACCTCAAAAAACCTAGAAAAACCTACGTAAAGCATAGAAAGGACCAGGTCCCTGGGGGAAAGCCGTACTTTGGAGTCGAGTAGCGCTCGACTCCGCGGTGTTGCACCTCAATTTTGGCTCTTTCGGATTTGGTTTGGGGTTCAAAGGTTGAGAGTTTAGGGGTTTATAGGATGTAGGTTTTAAGGGTTTAGGGGTTTATGAATTTAGCGTTTAAGGTTTAGGGTTTAGCGTTTTAAGGGTCTTGGACCCTATGGGTCAAAGTACCAATTAATCATATAAACTCTCCCAAAGATGAAGATAACGACTATCCGCAAGTGAGGGCTTTTAATTTGGTTGGATCCTTGGGCTGGACCATTGCGGGAAGGAGGGTTATGGCTGCAGGGTAGGAAGTGTTGAGCTTACGGTAGAGTTAGGGTTTAGGGTTTAGGGGTTCAGGGGTGAAGGGTTTATGGGGTTTAAGGTTAGGGTTTAGGGCCGGGTTTGTAAGGGGTTAAGGTGCAGGACTTTTTTGGTCGAATGACCCCGAGAACTTCGGCGGTCAGTGAGGTCTTCTGGGATGCGATGCTACGGGGTTTCGGGATCCCGGGGCGGTCGGTCGGGTCTTCTAGCGCACAAGTTCGTATTGGACTCGGGGGATCTAAGAAAGGCGTCTTACATTTCCCTAAAGGGTTCATGTACCCAACAGGAGATACTTCGGCCCCAAAGTACCCAAATAGGGACTACTTTAAGCGCCAAAGTATATACTATTTAGGTACATGGACCCTTACGTTTATTTTTGTGGCCCAAATAGTATATTTGGCGCCTTAAGGGCCAAAGTATCTACTAAAGGGGTATATGGTTCCTCAGGGATTTATTGCCAGGAGCCCTAACGAACATGTAGGTAGCTACCCACGAGAGAAGATTTAGAACTAGGATGATGTTGCAGTGCAAACTGTTCCTTCAAGCAGAATCGGAAAATCAGACACTCCATAAATCTCAAATTCTATGCCGTCAATGCTAAAAACCTAATTACCCTGCATCTTAAACTAAGTCCTATAAGTGCTCTTTCGGCAATGAACCAGAGAAAGCCCAGGTCTGACTTAAACCAAAACCCAAAAACCTGTCCTTACGCATATCCAAAGCTTCAAAAGCCTGAATTACGGGTTTACGGGGTTTAGGGGGTTCAGGGTTTAGGGTTTAGTAGGGGTTTGTCTTAGACCGGAAACCATAAACGAACCTTTGACGGAACTCCTGAAATCAGAGGATTTCTTTGAAGGTTCCCATATTGGCTTCGGCATACGCCCGCTAAAGGAAGCCTTTTTATCACCAGTGCGAACCTTTCCAGCGCATCTAAAACTCTTACAAAAACCAACCCTCTTTAAGCCGCACAAAAGCCCTGAAAGGACACCTACCCTACACCCTAAACCTAATCTCCGGAGCATGAACGCCTGCAGCTCTAGAGCCTCCAACCCGGAAAGCCGTTGTTGGGCTTGAGGCCTGTCGCCTGGACCCCAAAACACCTACCTTTTAAACGACGCAGGTACGGAATTATCATAAGGAGCCCTACGAAGTAGGTGTTTCAGGACTAGAGGGGGGTTGACTGAAGTGTCTAAACTACATAAACCCTGAGCCCGAAACTCGAAACCCCTAATCCCATATGCGGAAAACCGAACCAAACGCTACCAACGCAGATTAGCATTCTCAGTAACAATGCCAGCGGGAACAAAGGCACCACCAGCACAAAAGGAGTTAATCTGAATGATGGCAGCAGTATTTCTAAAATAGTCGCACACATCCTTTGAATTTCTACTACTAGACAAACAACACCTGTAACAGTGCCTTCCCTCGGCCCTGCAACGGCCGTGCTTCACGAGCTTCTGGAATCCGGAGCAGTTCATAGAATCTGCCGAATGCTGCTAAGGCACCTTCACGACCTCATTGGACTTGAGACGCAGGGGCTTGGGTTAACAGGCTCCCAAAGGGTCCATGTACGCAACTAGGAAAGACTTCGGCCCGAAAGTACCTAAATAGGGTCTACTTTAAGGCGCAAAGTATATACATGTAGAGGCACATGGACCCTTAGGGGCCCAGTCTAAACCAAAACGCCCAGAGTCCTAGACCCCGCTCCCACACCCTAAATCTTGCCACCCGGCTCCCAAAATCCTGAAACCCTATAAAACTCGGGGTGTGAGGCTTGTCCGCCAGAAGGGGTCTACACTCTCTGTGTATTTGCTTTCTTGGTTCACCTCGTTCTAGACAAGCAAGGACAATGGAGACTATAGGCAGTATTCCCGCCAGAACTTAGTCGCTTCTTTCGTGTGGGGCTTGTCGCAGTGCTTTCCCAAAGCGGATATGCAGCGTAAGCCTATATTGCACTGTGTGGTTTGACTCAGCCGACATTAAGTTGTCGTCATGAATCCTGAAGCCTTTGTCTAAACCACCAACCACTAAACCCTAAACCCTAAGCCCTAAACCCTTAACCCCAAGCCCTAAACCTAAACCCTAATTAAGCCCTAAACCCCTAAAAAGGAATTTGGGATTTCTCGACCGTCGGGATTTGGGAGTGGGCCTTGGGGTTTGGGAGGTTCAGAGGAGGGCCTGGCTGTGGTGTCAGGTCCGGTGCGTAAGTTCAGGGCGCCGACATCCCCAGCTCCTAAACCCGAGCTCCTGAATCTGCAAAAAACGTACAAACTAGGGTTTAGGGTTTAGGGTTTAGGGAAACATACAAATCCTGAAGCATCAGCTATATGAGCATGAGTGCCCTACACCCAAAATCCTAGACTCCAAACCCCGAGACCTTTTGGCCACCTTGGGGATGAACATAATGCAGGGGCCTAAATAATTACCAATCTTGTGTTGTGGGTTCCTTATTATAGTTATAGTATAATGGGCCCCCAAAGCCCTATTCCAATTATTAAGGCCCCGGTATTTGCTTAAATCCGTCGTTCTGCCATGCTGCCACTTCCTGGTGGGCAGCTCCCTTTGGTCGCCAGATTGCCTTGTGCACCTGTCAGAGCAGCCTATGATCGAAGCCCATAGTTTTGCAGAGTCTTGGGACGGATGTCCCTAAACCCTACCCATAGGCTCCTAAGTAGTTCCTTTTTGTGGTTCATGTTTAGAAGCCTGTAAGGTAAGCCCAAACAGGAACTCCGAAGGAGCCTATGGGTAAACCCTAAACCCTAACAGGGTTTGGGGCTGAAGCGCTCAGGACTGGCTCGGGGCTCTGGGGCCCAGGTGCTCGCAAAGAACTGCAGATAGAAGCCTTTCTGAAGCGTTGCAGCAAGGATTCTGTCACGCACAGAATCCAAATTGAGCACACCGTGCTGTTATCCAGAAGTAAGAGGGCCGTTGAACTTTGTCTGTTCCATGTCTTGGTGAAGGTTCGCTCAAGGTTCTAATGCATTAACCACAACTCTCTTCAAGGTTCAACAAGCTACTTGGCGATGGAAGCTATTCCTGCGTTGCCACTTCAGGTTCATTTGGAAATGAAGGGATGTCTTTTCCTCCTTGCGGTCAAGGGTTTAGGTTGAGGGTTTACCTATATAGTCTCAGCTGCAATTCCGTGTTTAGGTACTTTCTGTCAAAACAGGATCCCAACCAGCCATAATGTCGGTTTGACGAAAAACACGGAACTACAGTGGACACGGACACTGTATGTAGGGTTCAGGGTTACGGCTTATAGGCCCTGAAGCCCAAACCCTAAACCCTAAACGGCCCTAACCTAAACCCTAAACCCCTAAACCCCCAAACCTTTAAACGTTTCGGGCTTCCAGTTCTTCCCCAAGTCCGCCTGCGCGATGGAGGCCGTCCCCAGTGGCGGAGAGTTGTCGATGTCGATCTGCGAGACCTCCGAGGCTTTAATTCCTAAAACGCCAAGTACGGCTTAAGGTTTAGGTTTCGGGTTTCTTGAGGGTTTAGGCTAGGGGAGCTGAGCTTAGAAGGCTCTGGGGTTTTCGTGGGGTCATAACCTTTTTCGGCTACAGGGTGGTGGGCAGAGATTCTGCAGGTCAAGGACCTACAACTCTTAAGCCTCGCAGAACCCTATGGCACTGGAATGCTGGATCCAGCTCAGGGACTTTAAACAACTGAAGGACAGCCCCCTTTGTTTGGGCATCCCAGAGGAGCCTAATTTGGAGAACCACCACCCCTAAACCCTCTACTATGTCCCTGACCCCTAAACCCTAAGCCGTCGGGTGGGCCGCCGCCGTTCCCGGAAGACCGATTGTTCAGGGCCTCGTAATTAAAGCATCAAGAGACTGAGTAACTAGGGTTACACATGCGATATGAATAAAGAAGCTATACTTACAAATACTTAAGACCCAACACCCTCAAGCATGCCTAAACGATCATGCAACTTAGTGTTGTAAACGAGGTAGCTATACGCACGGTCACATAAGACTCTTCCTATGCATCCATGTGCCTACATAGTATATACTTTTGCCTTAAAGTAGTCCCTATTTGGGTACTTTGGGGTTTTTGTAGTGCCCCCTCGCAAATTCCATAACAGTTAAGGCTTTAAGCTTTTAGGGTAGCTTCAAAGCAAGCTCTAAGCCCCACGCCTTACGCGTCAAGTCCCGGCCTCTGAAACAAATCAAGTCCACTGTAGGAGCTTTCATAATAGGGGTAGGGTCTTTGGGCATATTCTACTCTAATTAGGACAGGGAACCCTGAGGCCCTAAGGAATAGTGTTTCTAATTATTTGTGCATCTGTAGCCCATATCTTCTTGGTCCCGCACGACTTCGGCACCAAACTCCTCTTGCAGAGTCTTCCTTAGACAGGCTCCACTGTGGTGGTTTTCTTCTGGAATTTAGAGCAAGCTTCCAAAATAGGCCTCGACAGGCTCCACTGTGCCAAAATTTGGGGGTACTTGTTTGGGCTTTGCAGGGATTTGAGATTCAGGGTTTAAGGTTTAGGGTTTAGGGTTTAATTTGGGAGTGCTTGTTTTGGCGTTACAGGGATTTAAGATTCAGGCCTTGCGGACGGGTTGAGGTTCTCGCCCACTCTGACGGGTGCCTCTGTTGTACAGGGTACGGCGTGGTCCTCATCCTGGAAAGTAATGTCGGCTCAGAATCCCTAAACCTAGGCCCTAAACCCAAAATCCTAAACCCTAAAGCCCAAGCCCTAAATCCTAAACCCTAAACCCTAAGCCCTAAATCCTAAACCCCATAAACCCTAAATCCTAAACTCTAAACCCTAAATCCTAAACCTACATCCTAAACCCTAAACCCTAAATCTAGACTGTGAACAGATGAGCCTAAACGACTGAATTCACACCTCACACAGGACCCCAAGCACAGAATCCGAGCCTCTAGAGAACCGTAAACCCTTCACCGACATCCTATATCTTAGTTGCTGAGGTCATAAGCCCCCAACAGGTGTACACTGTCGGTTTTGGAGTGGGTAATACCATCCCCAGAAAGTGTAAGGTGTATCCACTCAGCTACTAAGATATAGACTCTCCCGACTTCCCATGCCTCAGATCCGAAACTCAGAACCCCTACAAATCCCTATGCATGGGCCTCCTGGGGCACAAAGCAGCGCTCTAGGGTTCCGGGCTGGGTGGAGGTTGCAACAGTATCGTTTGTCTGGAATTATGCTGCTACATCTAACTGAACAACCGTCCTAGCCCGCTGCAACGATGTACCTTTTGTTCGAGTAACCTCCTTTGAGGTTATCATCGTCCGATAGAGCTAAAATATACTGTTCATTGTACCGCTGTCACCAACAAAAAGCGACAAACGATGCCGCAACAATGCCACATAGACAATACTGGTCCAAAGACTCCATGTATCCATGTAGTGTACACTTATGCCTTGAAATACCTGTCTGGGAACCCCTTACAAGGCCTAAGTATACACCACATATGCACATGGAGCCACAGCGCTCGGGAAATCAAGCGATGGTCGAATGCTCGTGCTCTGCTTGGCTTTCGCCCAGTCACACGTGCTCCCTTATGCTAAGAATCTAAGTGATATACGAACATTAAACCCTTTTCGATTACGGTAGACAGATGCCAAGATGCAGCACATCGCTTACCTGCAGCTTGGGTTTTCGTTGATAAGATACGGGCTAGCCTGGGTTTCCCAACACCTGTTTCGAGGGTTCTGCCCTACATAATTAAGAGTGGTATGAGGTCATTACCCTAAGGGTCCATGTGCCCAAATACTATATACTTTGGCCCCAAAGTACCTATATAGGGACTACTATAAGGCCAAAGTATATACTATTTGGGTAGATGGACCCTTAGGGTTACCTAAACTTCATGCTGCCGGGCGTGGAGTTGCAGGCCAAAAGATGTATGGACCAGGTTAGAGGAGGTGGGGTTCAGAATTTGTGGAATTTCGACTGTTCAGGGCCACAAACATCGTATAAGGGCTCTAGAATATAAACCCTAAACCCTGAAGCGTGAATGACAGGGTTGAGAGTCCCTTTTCTGGGCCCTATCTGAGGGCTCTATGCAAGGGTTCCCTTTTAACTTTTTGAAGGGGCCTCTGGGCGATCTGGGCTATCACTGGTCCAGAGCCCAAAGTCATTCCAATGTCGGAGAGGGTTCAGAATTTAGTAGAGATAGGCTTTCGGGTTCAGGGTTTAGGGTTTAGGGTTTAGGTTTCAGGGCTTAGGGTGAGAGTTCCGGATGTAGCAGATGCACAGAAGAAAATACTTAAAACCCTAATCCCTAAACGCGTCGACTGGTTGTAGTTCAGAACATATCCCCCCAAACAGCCAGAATCTAAGTTCCCTTTCTGGGTTCAGAAAACTTTTTGCTGTAAGGAAGTTGTGCTCTTCTAGGATTTAGGTTTAGGGTTTAGTGGGGTTTAGCGTTAGGTTCCCTATGGCTCGTCCCTTTAAATACGTTTCGCACAACTTCTAGTTGTTGGAATAGGACCCGCCCATGCCATTCAACACCTGCTGTCCTTACCTGAGCCAATGTGTACCTGAACTCTAAAACTACTAAAACCTAGGTTTTTGCGGACATATATAGAGAAATGTCCCTAAAGAGGCATGTTGCAAAAGGCTCAAGTGGGGTCTAGGTTATGTAACCCGGTACAAAACCTTCAATACTTGATTCGCCCAATTTAAGGTCATAAGCCTTGGTGAGCACACCGCCTCAACTAATGGCCGCGTTCCCCTGGGTTCCGGATCAAAACGACCGACCAACAAATGAACTGGTAGAGGTGTGCATCCGCTGACATACGAGATCCATAAACCTACAAACCCTAAACGATTCCATGCAGACACTAATGCTCTCGGACCCCAACCATGACACGTACCCGTCCCGACCTAAAGGCCAAACGGATCGCATGCTTGCAATACCTTAAGGGTCCATGTGCTCAAACAGTACATACTTTGGCCGTACAGTAGTCCCTATATAGGTACTTTGGGGCCAAAGTATATAGTATTTGGGTACATGGACCCTTAGGGATAATCCCGTGTACACCAGGAAAGGTGCAGGCATGGGCGGGATCTTGTCTTGCAACTTGCTGAACTCTGCGCGGTAGGGTGCAGCAAGCATCACCTGGGGCGGCAGAGTTTACCAAAAACAAACCCTAAATTCCTAAACCCTACAACCCTACACCCTAAACCCTAAAATCCTACAACCCTAAACCCTTAAGTCTTTGTGCTCTTCGCAAGGCTGGCAGCCTAGAGTTGAAGAGGTTGGGCACTCCCGGGGATGAAGGTTTCTGGGCTTGAGCACTTCAGGATCACAGCTGGGGCTTCAAAGGTAATCCCCCCATACACAAACCATATAAGCGGACCCTTAAAGTTATAAAGGAACATACCAAATCCTTCTAGGGGACACGTAAAGATTTAAAGGAACATACCAAATCCTCCTAAGCCTGTGCTACGGCGGAGCAGACATCAATGGAAGTCGCAGCATCTGCTGCCAGTACCCAAGCTCGGTGCCTGTTTTCACGACGTGACAAGAATTGGCACGGCATCCAACGAGAGAGAGGGCATGATTTCCTTGTGTTTCGTTGGTGTGTTACGCGGCTTGCCCAGCTTATCAGGGTTCCCTTCGGCTTCATGGTTTAACACGCAGAAACCCGAGCATTAGACGGTTGAAGGACACTTCTATGGAGCATCTGCCTATCTACCTACCCCACCTACCCACTCTCCCTCTCTCTCTCTCTCTCTCTCTCGATGTGTCCGTCTATCTGTCTACGTAGCGTGCTGCCCTTGGTTCGGTTGTTCGGTTGCAGGCGAGCTCCTCCCTTATAGTCACCCTGAAGCTAGGCACCCTGAAACAAGAGACATTGCATCGTGGTATAATCAATCGCGTACAGGGGTCGGGGCATGTAGGGTTGAGGGTTTAGGGTCCTTAACCCTAATAGAGTGTTGTATACTCGCTAACTAATCTGAGGATGAGGGTATGACTGGGTCTCGAAGCTCTGGGGCCCGCGGCATTCACCGAAAGCTGCTGGCCCAGCTTGATCCAAAAGCCCTTCAGCCTCCAGCAGCTTTCGTGTTGTGGGTTGGGGTTTAGGGTTTAGGGTTTAGGGTTGTGGGTTGGAGGGGGTTGAGGATGTAGAGTGTGGGTGTTGGGTTTTGGGCATAGGGGATTAGTGTAGGTATCGCAGCGTTCAACCCTAAGCCCTAAACCCTAAACCTGAAAAGATGAGTGTTTGTGTTTGCAAGGCTGTTCTTGCCTGTCGGAGGCATGCCCGCGGGGATGTGCAGTTGTGGGCCTTTTCTTAAAGAAGGCGGGGTCTCAGCAATCAGAACAGCCCTGCTGGTCTGAACGATGATCTAGTCGGGGGCCTCCATTAGAGTGTACTGCGTGGGAGGCTGTTCTGCCACGGGAGCATCTACAACTCATCGCCCTATATGCTAAATCCTAAAGGCCCTAAAGCCTAGAACCCTAAAACTTGAAACCTACTGACGAAGCCGGAGCCCCAACGAATCCCGAAGCTGAGCCTATAGGCGTATTTTCGACGAAACAGACGGCTTGTACCACATTTGGGTTTAGGGTTTATGTGCTACCGCAGGGTTCCGAAGACTATTACAATGCCAGGAACTCGCTGTATAATTGCTCTCCTGAGTTGGAAACTGCACTACACCCACGCCAAAGCCAAGTACCTAAATCTAAACCCCCAAACCGTCTGGCCCGGAACCCGAAAAACCGTTCAGACCCTCAACCCTAAACTCAAACTAACCCTATAACCCTAAGGGTCCATGCACCCAAATGGCCCCAAAGTACCCAAACAGGGACTACTTTAAGGCCAACGTATATACTATTTAGGTACATGGACCCTTAGGGTAATGGTCACCCTTTGGTCTCGGATCCCGAGCTTCAGGATTTGAAGGAAGAGGAAGCGAGCCAACACCTGCTTTGAGCGCTTCCCGTGGTTCGGGGAAGGGGGAGGGGGAGGGAGGGGGGGGGGGTGGTTAGGGTTTAGTTTAGGGGTTCCTTTAAAAGGGAGGTCTTGGGAGATTCCTTTAAAAGGGATCTATAGAAAGGGTCCTATAATTGTTTAGCATTGCCGTCAAGGGATCTATGTACCTCTAGAAGGATCCATTACGGGCTTCAATGTTTCAGGGTTTCAGGAGAGCTCGAGGTTCAAGGTTACGGGTTTAGGGTCACGGTGTCTGAGGTTGAGGCTCAAGAGTTGGTTTTAGGGTTTAGTCTTCAAAGTTGCCAAACTCAAAGTGCATTGGAACCGTCAAAAGCTGAACGTTTGAGGGATGGAGGGTTCTATCTTGGTTTGTTTTGCAATAGCTGACGGTTTGCTGGCAACTACGTCAGTGAATATGACCTACCCATAGGCTCCTTAATAGCTTCTTTTTGTGGTTTATAATTTTAGGATCCTATAAAGTAATCCCAGCAAAGAACTACTAAGCAGCCTATGGGTACACTGCAAGCACTGGCCGACTCCCAACTTCGACCCTGCAGAACAAAGTCCTGAACAAGCATAGGGGTTTAGGGTTTATATTTAGGGTTTAGGGTTTCGGGTTTTGGTGGACCCCAAACCAAAGAGCATCAAGTGCCTCAACTCGAATAACAAACCTAAACCCTAAACTCCAAACCCTAAACCAAGAAGAACAAACACACACACACTCTCTCTCTCTCTCTCTCTCTCTCTCTCTCTCTCTCTCTCGCTCGCTCTCTCTGCAAAACCCGAAACGAGAATCCTTGCCGTTTTGAGCCTCATGGGTGGAATTCCACTCGGCGTCGTACTCCTCACCTTCAGTGACGCCGAGCGCCCTGAGCTTCCAGCGAGTTTCCAGGACGCCGCAAGTGACCTGGAAGAAAAGAGGGCTGCCCTGAACTATCACCGCCGATTTCGGGCGGGTGTGACGGCAAGCCCTATAACTAGACATGAGTGGCATTCTACAAAACAGTAGGTTACGGTAGCGGAAGATGGGGATAATCAGGGTTTAGGATGGCTCATGTTGCAGTGGAATGTTGGTTTAGACCCGAAACCCTAAACCTGCTGGTGGCTCAGGTCGTAGAGCACTTCCTCCGATTTCGTGCCCGATGCTAGACGGAGTCGCTCTAAATCAAAATGTCTAAATGCCTCAAGCCCAATGCAAATCCGAAACCTAGCCGTTAATCTACAATGTGCTATAAAAACCCATGAAGCCCTAAACCGACGAAATCCTGAACAAAGACACCATAGGCTTAAGCCCTAGACCCGTCAACCTGAATCCTAAAACCACCTTGAGCCGACTGAACCAAGTCGCCACGGCGGCGGCCCAAAAAACGCGAACGATGCGCGCCAGCATGGATCTCTCGTCGAAGTGCCACAACGCCTAGGCAAGTTAGGATTCATCTGGAGAAGCAAAGCTCACGGAGAGCCGCACCAGAGTTCAATGTTTACTCTACGATTTAGTAGAAGAAGCAGTAGCAGCGGCAGCAGGAACAGGAGCAGGAGCAGGAGGAGCAGTAGCAGTACCAGTGCCAGCAGTAGCTGCTACCGCTGCTACGACGACGACGGCGACGACGACGACTACTACTACTGCGACTGCGTACTACAGTGACCCTACTCCTACTTCTACTTCTCCTCCCTCCTGCTCCTCCATATCTCTTCCTCCTCTACTAGTCTGATGTCGATAAGGTTTCCGCGCCTTGATCTTGGGACATAAGCTAGAACTACAAGCAAAACACCATGTCCTAAACCATCAAACCGTAAACCCTACAAGCTACATAAACCCTAAACCCCCAAAGCCTTGCACCCGACGCCCGGAGCCTTGAAGCACTAAAGCGTGAGACCCTAAAGCCGCTACCCTTGAAGCGGCGAACCCAATATGTGGGTTTAGGGTTTAGGGCAGTTTAGGATTTAGAGCAGTTTAGGGTTTCGGGCTTCGCAGGAACTCGTAATTCAATGAAACCATGCGAGGCATCATGCGAGCCCTCATTGGCTTGGCGAGGGACCAGCAAGATCGCCAACCACGCGGCAGCCGCACTGACCCGCCAGAGGAAAAGCCTCACAGGCGCTGAAACCTAAAATTACAACTCCTTCACGATGCTATTGTCCCCTGTATTGCACTGTGAGCTATAATCCCAACACCGTAAGTAAGGCCCCCATTCGTGCAACCGGGCCACACAAACACCGCGCCAGCCAGACAGAGGTGGGTAGCCTCATGGCTCGAAATTGCGAACCGCTGAGGGTTGGTGGCTGAGGGTTTCTCCCACATGCAGTAAAGCCGAAGCAAAGTAAGCAGCGAAGTAGCTCTATGGCCCTTTCTGAAGCCCGATAATTACAGCTGTAAACACACACCCTAAGCTGAAGTTATTTGCTCCAGAATCGAACTGAACCATGCTTACTTCCCAAAAAATCAACCTCGTCTTGAAACCCCAAGTCCCGAAGCCCTCGAAACTCATACTGTTTAGGTTTAGGTTTAGGGTTGGGGGTTTAGGGTTTAGGGCTTAAGCCTTACGGTTTAGGGTTTTGTGTACACAGAACGTTTTGGATCTCATACCCTGTTATGGTAAAAAAGAAGATTAGGGCACCCCAGAACCACCCAACAAAAACGATGTCCGGGCACCAACCAGATTCGCTGCACGCCCGCGCGGATGTGGCGCTCGGTGCGTTTGCTCTCGGCGGCGCGGAGCGCTTCGATCTCCTCCTCGCAGATTTCACCAAGATCCTACTTGGATGAGCCCTAAAACCTCCCTAAAGCTTATAAACCCTAAACCTTAAACCCTGCACCCTAAACCCTTAAAGGAACCCTTAAAGGCCCCCCTGTAAAGGAACCCCTAACGCAGCCCCGAAAGGAATCCTCAAAGGCCTTGTTGAAATAAACCTTTAAAGATCCCCTTAGGGTTCCCGAAAGGTACCCTAAGGGCTCAAAAGGGTTTAGGGCCAGGGTGTTCGCGGAATGAGGGTTTAGGGTTCAGGGTTTAGCGAATTTGGGTTTGAGGTTTAGGGAATTTGGCTTTGAGATTGGGGGTCTCGTAGCCGCAATCCTTTTTAGGCCTCGGGCCGAAAAACACGCGATCATCGCCGGAAATGCTGCGCTGCGCGCAGCAAGTATAGTCCCTGAAACTTGGATCCTAACCCTCGTGCGTCCATTGATCTGGAGCTCGGGCAGCCTTGATGGCACTGTGGGGCTGAGATGTAAGCAAGCAGACTCAGCATCATCTCGGAACAGGCGCGCTGCCTGTGAATAGAAAGACCTGAACTCCTCATCGCTACGCGCAGGTTTTCTTCCTCGGTGTTGCTCTCTCGAATGCTGCTGCCTCCATTCGCAGAGAATGTGGCCCACCATTTGGAACGATACTGCAGGCACGATCCAACTGCATGGACTGAGAAGTTGCTGGTCAGTAGCCGGAGCAGCGGCCCTCTCGGGCTCGAGTGGCGGCAGAGGAAGCGGTGGTGGAGCCCCACTGCGGAGGACGCCGCAGCACCAGGAGGCGGACGCGAAGCCGAAGGAGCAGCACCGGTACTGTACGCGAGGTGCCGGACTCAAGCGATCACGGCTCATTACGCCAATGTACCAATATTCACATAGAACCAGTAGACCTCAACAAATCTTAACGTTGACGACACTCTAAGGTTGTACAGGAATCAGACTTTGTAGGGCAAGAGCTTATGCTGTAGAAGACCAGTGACCTGCCATGGGCAGTCTTGAATTTGAGCCCCAGATCGAAGCCCACACATGACTACAGCAGCGAAGCTCATCTTATAGGTCACTGACCTTCGTCTGAGGTCAACCCTATTCTCTGCGCCCTAAAGTCAACAGATACTTATGTACTTTCTCAGAACTCTTACCAATAGAATCTCCAAAATTCGAGAATTCGCCCAATAAAATCCAACAAAGACTGCTTAAAACCAGATAAACTCCCTTCTTTGAGCCGCCTAAAGCCCTCGCAACGAAGTAAGGACCTTCCAGACACCCCTTACAGGAAGCAACTCGAGCACTTCCCTTAAGCCCCCAGCCCTGAACCCGAGCAGCTGCACAGAACCCTTATAGATCCCTTCAAGGGTTTAGGGCTTATTGTTTAGGGTTCTATGGGGTTTAGGGTTTAGGGTTCGGGGTTTAGGGTCTAGGGTTCAGGGTTTAGAGGGTTTAGGGGCTTAGGGTTTATTGTTTAGGGTTTGCCTAAGAGCACTTGGCCTTGACCTCTCGCAGTCTTTCGGCCGCGGCCTCCGTCGCCGCGCCGAACGTGCTCCTGAGCGAGCCCAGAAACTTAGACGAGAGAACCTCAGGTTTAGAGTCAAGGGATCTATCTATCTATCTTTATCTATATATATATATATGTGTGTATTATAAGGCTTGTATAAGGGATCTATTCGGGCTTAAGGGTTATAGGGTGTGGGGGGTTGGATCTAGCAGAGGTCAAAGGGTTCAGGATAGAAGGTTGCCAGATTACAATTTTCAGGGTTTAGGGTTCAGGGTATAGGCGTTATGGTTTCGGACGGTTAAGGGCTGAGGGTCTTGGGCTTATTTATTATGTAGGTCTTTATAGTCATGGAGTTAGGGTTTAGGACCCTCCATTCCCCAGTTAAGCCCATAAGTTATCAACGCCTGTAAGCCCTTTGCCGAGGCCTCCTTCGTCAAACGGAGTTAAGAGGAACCATACACATGCGGGTCTCGAGTTTAAGATTTAAGGCCAGCTCCTTACGTTTCAGAGAGAGATTTTCGGGTTTAAAGCTTAGGGGGACATGAAGGTCCGTGGGCAGCCATACGAGCCGCGCTTCTCCACATTTTCCAAAGACCATGAACTCACTTGTCGAGCTGATTGGAATCTTATCACATGGGCCATACACCAATCCCAATCCGAATCCATGAAGAAGTTACAGAGACTCAGATGAAGCTTACGATGCACCAATCCTAATCCTAATCGATTAATAAGTTAAAGAGACTCAGATGAAGCTTGTTTGAGTCGTCTGTCAGGTTCCCCCCAGCGTCACCCACCCCACCAAACCTCGGTGCCTACAGCGCCACCGCGGAAAAAAGCCAAGCATCGCGGCTTCGGACATGTCCGAATATGCGTGGAGCCTGTGCGCTCACGATCCAACAAGAGTGAGTCATTAAAGTACCCTGTGTAGGAAGTCCTTTAATGCCCATGCATATATACTTACAAGCATTGAAGTACCTACCCTGTAAGGCCTAAGTATATACTAGGTACATGGATCCGCAAGGTTCGGGTGAGGGTCTCTTAGGTCATGAGTACAAGCACCGCAAGCCTCGAAGCTCAACTTAAGGGGAGCTTTGGGTTTAGGGTTTCGGGTTGAGGGTCTAAGGATTTTAGGATTTTCAGGATTTTAAGGACTTTAAGGGTTTAGGGTTTAAGGGTTTAAGGTTTAGGGTTTAAACATTTTAAGGATTTAGGGGCTTGGGGATCTAGAGTGGAGGGCTGAGGACCCACCGAGCTATCGGAGAAGCTGACTATACACAACCGCTCCATGGACATGTGCTACCTGAGCAGCTTTCGAGGAGCCCTGAAACCCTTTAAGGTTCAGGGCTTCGGGCTTAGGGTTGAGGGTTTTTTTTTTTTTTTTATGGGCCCTTTTCCATCTGCAGATACAGTAGAAGTCCTTTTCAGGATCAGCCAGCTTGGAGCCTCAACCAGAAACTTACGAATGACTAGAGAGTAAAGGAAGACTAAAGACTTTCATGAGATAGGGGCAGCGCAGTTTGTGAGGCTCCAGGTGTCGGCCTGACAAGAGGGTTTAGAGCTTAGGGTTTAGGATTTTAGGGTTAGGGATCCCTGTCTACGATCAGCCCTGAACAAGCAAAGTCGGATAACCCCTGCGTACTTAGCAGGACAGACCTCAGCACGATTTCCTTCTGGCCTTACAGTTCCAAGCTCCCTATACTGCATATCAAACATAGGTTGTTGCTGCGTATGTGAGCAAACCTTCAAACCAAAATTCGAAAGCCCTCACTTCTCCACTGGCCTCGAAATCCTGCACCCGGAATTCCAAAGCGAACACCGACATCAAAGCCCAAGACTCTAAATCCTAAGCTCGAAATCGCGAGGTCCGAGAACCTTTCTGGCTGACATCATCTAGCCCCAGGGCTTAAAAGGTTCAGGGCATGTGCATGTTAAGTTGCTATTCGGGTCCAAGATGACTGCCAGCTAGCATTCCACGGGAGTACCCTTATGCTACCTTGTTGTGCCGTTTTGGTACCCCTATCGTGCCTTAAGACCATTTAAGATACCCTGGCTATTGGGGCCCACCGGGAACGGGAGCCCGAGACGACGAGAAATTGGCCTCGCTCTCGCTTTCTTACTGGTTTCACACCGGTGGAAATGTAAGACTTGTGCTGCCAAAGATTTGCTCGAGCCGAAAACTCAAGCACCAAAACTTGTTGGCGCATGCTGTCAGCGTTTCGGGTTCGCCAGCGCAGCTTGGCCACGGAAGAATTCATCGCCGAAGCACTGCTTTCAAAACTGCGCAGGGGTCGACCCGTAGCTGCAGATTTCGGTGTTCCCAGAGACTCCAAAACCCCTTAATTAATTAAGGAACATACCTTAAATTGTAATAGGATCCCTAA